>WAAB01017534.1:0-63885 GCA_013389865.1 Piaya cayana
ACTTCTAAATACCTCCAGTTATGGTGAATCCACCACTTGGAGTAACCTGTTCCAGGGCTTGACAGCTCTTTCAGTGAAGTAATGTTTCCCTAAAAACCAATCTAAACCTTCCTGGTGCAACTTGAGGCCATTTCCTCTTGTCCTATTGTTGCTTTGGAGAGACCAACACTCACATTACAAGGCAAATCTTCAAGGGTTCTCTTTTTGTTTTAACATTTCTCTGAATGAGCTAAAATGGCTAGTTTTATGAAATGAAAGCCACCCTCCTACCCAAAGCTTTCAAGTTTTTTCCAATTTAGGATACATGATGTACAGTTTGTCTATATGTCACTTTAAATACCGGCACTTTCTTCTAAAAGCTGATGTTTGGCCATACTCCTTCTCTTCTAGTTAGCACACTTGACAGGTTATCTAGTATATAGAAGTAATATTGTCTTCAAATCATTGTCAGCCTTCTGAATCTCTAGGATAAATTACATTTGTACAGTCCTACTTCAAGCCAGAGTTCTGGGGGTATTTTGTGTTTAAGTCAGTCTAGAGACTTTTACTGTATATATTATACAGCAGAAGTTATTTAACTTTTGCAGTTTTCTTAAATGGTGAAAGAAAGTTAACTCCTCAATGGCCTCAAACTTGGCTGTGGCCAGGGTATTTCTTACAGATATTCATCTATTCCATAGTTATATTACACAAGTCTACCATGTTTCTCAGCATGATTGCCACATAGGAACTACAAATTAATGTATTAAGTTATGAGAAAGATAAATGGAAAGCTGTCTTGATGCTTTTAACTTATTCCATTTAATTGTTTTGGGTTTTAAAATCTTGCTTAAGCAATTTGATTTAAATTATTACTTCTTTTTTACTGGTTAGTATTCAACTGGTAGTTTAATACAATAAATTATCTGGTAATATTTTATAAATATGGTTGCTTTTATGCTAAATCTTAACAGGCATATTTGCCAGTGGATTGTGTCATAATTTATGTTCCTCAGTGTGAGCAAAAGACAGAACCATGGATTAAAAGAGTTCTGAGAAACAAAAATTCTTTAACTGGAAGAACCACTGAAAATCTGCAAATCAGGTAAAAATAAGCTCAAGAAATAGATTAGACACATCATAGTAACCGTGTAGTGTCCCTATAGTGCATTTCACAAAAGACCAAAATATTTGGGGTGGGAAAGGGAACACTAGTCAGCAAAGGTGACTATCCCAGCTGAGATAACATGGTTCCGAAGGAGAACTTTCCAATTTTACTGCAGGACATTTAAATTTATTTAATGTGGAGATTTTCTGATATTTTCCTGCATTTTTGTCTCTTGAGAGCATTTTAATTATACCACTTTCACTTAGCTAATTAGCCCTCTGACACTATTCAACAACAGAAGGATTCAATATAATAATAGAAAATACTTACCAAATCCAGAGAGCAATATTTTAAAAACACAAAAAAATCTGACTAAAAGTTCACTTATGCTCCAGTTTCTGACAATATAAAATACAGGTTGAGAAGCTGGGGAGTGGGCTTTTCTTAATGAACAGTTCTTTTGGAGAGTGTACACCACCTGATCAAATTTATTCAAATTCACCAGCAGTACCTGTCACTGCCACAAAGAATGAAAATTCTTTTATTGTTCTTGGATTTGATCAGGATCAAAAGTAAGAGGCTGGAATGCAGTATCCATTTTTATATATGCATATATATATATGTGTATATATATATATATATGTAATCAGTTAGTTCTAGAACATGTTTGAAAATATTTAGATTATTTTTTGCTGACATTGTAATCTTATAGGACCTACAAGAACTGATGTGAAGATAAGTAAGTTCCATTTGAATCGGATCCTCTTCTGTTACAAAATCTACAAACCTCCTCCACCACCACACAATCCCCTCATTGGTGTCCTGCCTTACAAAGGCTTGAATGTGGAGGGTTGTGCCTATTTTGGTTGGCATAGAGTTAATTTTTTCTTCATGGCAGCTCCTGTGGTGCTATGTTTTGGATTTGTGATGGAAACAGTGTTGATAACACAAGGATGTTTTAACCACTGCTGAGCACTGATAACACAGAGCCCAGATTCCAAGGTAAAGGTGTCCTCTTCCTTTTGACAATACTTACAGCATTTTCCTGGGAGACAGAACCAACTCAACACAAATAAGGTGTGGATTTTTTTTTAGCCTATTCTGAATCCTGACCTTTGGCACCTCCATTCCCCATGAATCACCTAGATGCTTCTGCACAGCCATATCTAAGGTGCTGAGTGCCCTGAAGTCAGAAGTTACAGAATGCCAGAGGCCTGTATTTGGATTGCTTTTTAATGCCAATAAGCTGCACCACTAGTAGTGAATGCAATAACTACTAAAATATTTTTCTGCTTCTACTTAATGCATTCTGTCTCAGAGTGTTCAAAGAAATGGATGAGGACTGTGCATAACAAAAAGGAAAGGAGACATTTCAAAGTACCGTGTTGAGACTCTTTCTCAGTATTTGTGCAGAGTTTGGAGCAAGATCATCTTACACAGGGAGTATGTCAAGGAATAATTACCCATTCCTATTACCCAGGAATTATTACCCACTATTCGTGTAATCATAGATTCATAGTTGAAGGGACCTTAAAGATCATCTAGTTCCAAGGCCCCAGCCATGCACAAGAGACACATCCCACTGGATCAGGCTGCCCAAGGTTCCATCAGACCTGGTCTTAAACACTTCCAGGGATGGGGCAGCCACAATTTCCTTGGGCAAACTCTTCAGTCTGCCTCCAATCCTGATGTCACTGATGAGTTTGCTGGTATTGGTGACAATCAGGTCCAGTATTGCATCTCTTCAGGTGGGTGTCTCTATCAGCTGGACTAAGAAATTATCTTCAATGCACTCCAGGAGTCTCCTAGATAGTCTGTTCCAAGAGCTCATAACTGTCACATGCAGAGCAGCATTCCTGGGATGAATTTTATTGTACAAACGTTAAGAAACTGCAAAGTTTCTTTCTACTTCCAGATGCTTTGAATCATCAGCAAGGCTTTCATCTTCTAGTCTTACTTCAAAAGAATGTGCAAATCACATCTTCCAAAACAAAATTTCTGGTGACCCCACTTAATGACACTCTCCTCACTGGAGTATGCTCCCTGTCTTTCTCTTGCTTCTTTTGTATCTAGACTGACAGTATTTTCCAGGGCCCAAGAATACAGGCACATTTCATATACACTACTTTTTAAAGGAAAATTGTGAGGAATAGAAAAGAGAAGGCTGGTTGCAAGCTTTTATTCAAATATTGGCAAAACATCTGTGAAAAAAAAACTTTAACTGGAAGGGGAAAGTGTGTGTTGTTTTAAGTTAAAGACCTCACATTGTGTTTCCTGCTCTATTAAGTCACTCTAAGTTTACAGGATATCACCTCCCACAAAAGGGCTGCAGGATTAAGCTGGCATTGAAAAGCTGTCATAACAAATGAAATTCAGTCTGAGAGAGAGGTGCCCCAAGATGCTGAATGATGTAATAATTTCTTCTGACCTTTTACAATATGGTACATTTTGAATTGGTAATATTGTTTTTTCCAATCTGAATCATCAATGATGTCTTTTATTTGTCAAATAGGATCATGTCTCCCAGGGGACTTCATTATCTGACATTCTTTGGACAGGCAGATTAAGCTGCCAGAGTAAGTCCATCTCTGAAATCTTGCTGCAAGAAGGTGACATTTCCCTGGGAAATAGTCATTACAGCAGAATCTTGGCTATTGTCAACTCCATGTGCTCTCTGCCCAAATTTCTGACCAAGAGCGACAGGTGATCTGCCTGCCCAGTAGCATGTAGCAACAAAAGTTTGCACTGCCTTCTCACACTGAAAAGGATACACAAGTTCTCCTCTTTCAGTAGGACCTGGTACTCCCTTCCTTTTCCTGGGAAAGAAATATTAAAGCTGAGTGCACTAAATCCCCTTAATAAAGTGTGTGACTAAGCAGCCATCCTTGATGTTAATTGCAAAACTCTGAAGATCAGCTGCAAATATTCCAAAGCCCATGCTAGTGCTTCTCTATGTGCTCTGCCACATACGTGCCTGTTATAAACACTACCACGGGAACTATGCATATTTGCTCCCACATATGTTCAGCAGGAGCTGATCCTAAACTCACCACTCTCTAAAGGTGAAAAAAAGGAAAATTTGAAGCTCTCTTTAGGCTGTTAAACTATTTGTTGATAGCTTGTTTGGGATGCTAAAGTAAAGTTATATCAATAGTCTTCTATTAATTTTTGAGTTAATAAAAATTTATAATTAATTAATATAAGTAGGTTATTATAGTTAATTAATATAAGTATAGAAACTAGCACCATATTTGTTTTTATTTGGAACCAGGACAGAGGCTTTTGAGAGACGATGAAGGGATTACAGACAGGAAAGAAGTACTACCACTGTTCATGTGTGTTAAAACAGCATCCAAAAGTTCTGACAAGTTTAAAGCATTTTTGCTTTGTATCAAAAGATAAAGCAAAGGAGAGAGAGGAAAGCATGAAAAGACACGTCCAAACTTATACTAAATATTGGAAGAACTACAAGTAAAGCCATAACTGCAGAATAACACTTATACATTAAGTAGGAAAGAATTCTGCTTCCTATTTAACACTTACTTTTCCTAAATGCTATAACTAATTTTTGTTTCTGTCAAGAAATTGCAAAGGACATATTGCTCAGAGGGAATTATAAATTACATTTGGTTACTATGTGTACATGAAGTACACAATGCACACTAAATATCATAATTTAATGTTTGCCATTTACTTCTGTACATCCAAGAACCAAAGAAAGCAGTTTACAGTAAAGACAGTTGAGCATAAACTTTGTAGAAAGTGACCTGCTCTCCAAACAAGGGAATCTCTCTGCCCACCTTTGTAAAGACACTTCTCTCACTATTCCATTTCTCTCAACTCATCTTTAAAGTTTATTGATCATCTGCAAAAGAAGTTTTGAACTAAACTCTGAACAGACAAATTCAGATTTACATAGTAATGTCATAGCAGCTTTGTGTAGACAGTAGTCCAGTTTTCAGACATTTATATTCCCCATGGCATTTTCCCCACATGAAAAATTATATCAACAACATAAAAACAGAATCAGAAATTTTTTTTGCTTCTTTATTTAAGAAAAAACAAAATTATCCACATGAAAATATACGGCTTTGTTGTTCCACCTAAACCCTTTCTTGGTAAGAACTGGTCAGGCCTGATGTTTCTGATTAACAGCATACTTTCCTTGAGAAAAATAGACTTTTCTTTTTTTTTGTGAAAATTTATAAAAGTCTTAAATCAACAGATATAACATGGATTTAATTTTGTTCTGCCATGCTACAAAGATTGGCAAGCAAGTCAAAGCCTAGAGTGATGAAAGTTTTCTTTCAACTACCAGCATTGCAAGGATACCTACATGCCAGACATTTTCTGTCTGTTAGAGAATTCTAAAACATGAAGGTCACTAGCTCTATTTGAAAAATACTTCCAATTTGCATTTTAAAGCTATAATTTAAGTGATTATAATTTAAAAAAGAAAATGTTAGCATGGGAATTGAAGATGGAAACAAAGAGAGGCTAACTGACTAACTTCCAGAACTACACGGTATCACATAACTTTCTGGAAAAGATCTCCCGTAATGAGAGTTGCATTGTAAAAGACATAGAAGAAATGGACATACTCATTGATGAGAACAAGTTAAATTGGCATTAATCATAAAGAACGTGGATAAGGAGTGGCTTTCAACCATGTAAACCCAGAATGGAGAAATTTTGTAAGAGCTTTACTTACCAGAAACTATGATTTCCACAGTACCTTTAAATTAATATTATTGCAAAATATAGAATCACTTCAAACTAGTCTTCTCTGCATTTTAAATTCTGTTCTTATGATTCAAGGATTTTTTATTTTAATTTTACACCAGTTCTAAGATTCAACAGTAATTCCAAAACACACTTTTTATTCAGAACTGTATTGTGTCATAATGTAAAACAGTTCTTCCCGTTTTCCTTTCCAAAAACCATTACAAATGCTTTTATAAAATACTTTCAAAGACATTTCTGACTTTTTTTTCCTTAAGTTTAAGAATTCTCAACAAAAATAAGGATCAGGAGTTTTACTGGAAAAATAAATATTTTTTTTATAATGCAAATAATTTACATAAACCAAGTAAGTAATCAAAAATCAACCTTCCTTCAGCAGCAATCCCCTGCAAAAAAAAGCTCAGCAGATCTCAAAAGTAAATGCTTATTTATTTGGGCTGGGTAACTTAATACCTTGAGGCATCTGAGCATCTTGTGAGATTATAAATTGCAGCAGGACTTTGGAAACTCCTGATCTTTCAAGGAAGTGCTCAATACCCAGCTACGTAATATGTTTAGACCATTAAACTTAGTGGTTTAGTTTGGGGTTTTATTGGTTTTGTTACAGGAGGAGCAAGTTACTGATGGCTTAGTTTTCTGTGCTTCTCTACACCAGGAGGTACTCCTTCAGAGCTTCAGGTCAATGCATGTTTTAATTGTGACTTCAACATAAGCCGGATAGGACTCATTATTTAAAAGAAATAAAAGCGTTAATGTTTCTAAACACATTTCTTAATTTTATTGATCAATAGGGAAAGTAGCTGCAGAGAATTTAAATAAATAACACTAGAATTTGCTTGAAAATTCTCTAGGGCTGTAGACTCTCTAACAATCAGCTTATAGGGGTTTAGAAATTTATTTTGCAAACTTTTGGGATTCTGAGCAACACTTACTTGACTAAAGTCACTCATGTCAGTAACCCTATGGACATGTATAAGGATTTACAGGACCAGGGCCCAACATTACAATTAGTTATCCTCTCTGTAACCCCAAACATAAAATAAGTATTGTTGTGCAACACTTAGTATATCCCAAATGAAATCACGTTTTGGTTTGGGTTTTTTTTATCTGATTTAAGTGGGAACAAAATCAGGCCTCAAAAGTTAAATCAAAAAGATTAAAGAAATTGCATTGAAGAAAGCTACAGTAAACATAGTCATGTTTTGATACAGTTATCAACTTCCAAATAACTGAAATGAACAAAGATCACTTAAGAAAATATCCAGGATGTCTCATTTTAATGTTGCTAAATAAGGAGAGCTACTGCCAAAATATACAGATAATTACTGCCACATGTGCTAGAAAATTAAGGGGTTTTTTGTCGGTTTTGTTTATTGTCAATTATTGGTTTGGTTCTTTTTTTTATTATTTTATATAAAGTGTGCCTTATTTCTATGTACACAATTAAATAATTATATATTTATTCATAGGATATCAGAGTCTGAATCTGTCACAATTTTTTCATGGACAGTATCTATTGATGTTAATTTGGATATGGAAAAAAAAATCTTTGGAGACTTCTAGGAGACATACATGCAATGAGAAGCAGATTTAGTCATCCTCTAGTGTACATATTAACTTTCATTCCAGAAATTTCAAAGGTTACACATTTCAGTTTGTGTGGTGTTTTGTGCATTCAACAATAGATTTGCCACGGACACAGACATTTACTATCTATCAGACAATAATTTCCATGTATGCAACAGTGAAACACTGAACACTGAAATACTTCAGCTCTGACAATGCTTGCCATGTCTGCAATTAGTATGCTAATTATGAGCTAAACTGAAGATTTTGCACTGCTTAAATTAACTCCCAGTTAGTCTCTAGCATTATCTTCAAATGAGTTTGACTACATGGTTTGCCAGATGACTGGGGTAAGTAGTGCCAGATAATTAGTGGAAGGCACATAGAAATTGCATCTGTGAAACAGAGAAGAGGAAATGAGTGGAGTACATTCTTACTTGTATCTTTATACAGAGTGCCTGAGTAAGATACTCTTACTTGCAGTCATGTGTACACTTTTTAAATTAATGGGTAATTTTGAAGCTATGAAGATTCATATTGAATCAAAAACCTTCACTGCTCTAAGCAGTTTTATTTTAAAATTTAGTTTAAAATTTTAAATTTAATTTACATAATCCTCAGGCTCTGTGATTTTTCAGCTGGCACAAAAATGTAGCCTGGTCTCAGCTGCCCTTCTTCAGTCTTACTGTTATTTGTGGATGTCCTGGGCAATCAGACTTGATCACTTACCATTAAAAAAACTGAGATCTATTGTTCAAGATGACTAATTGCTCTGAAATAATTCCCAAACATAGATCAAGAGCTAGTACCAACCATTCCCAAGGATCATGCTGAATATATGTAATGTGTTTTGAAGAGTTTAATGCCATGAGCACGGGCTCTGAATGTTACCTGAACCCTAATAACAGAAAGTAATCAAAGGAACATTTATTTAATGACAACAGATGTAACCTCTACTTGTTACTTCAGACTGGTTTTGTTCTGACCAATATTTATGTAAGTGATTCTGACTCAATGCTAGGAGAATTAATATTTAAATAACATAAAGGCAGAGTTTACATACCTATAAAGATACCATAGATTAGCTGATAATGAAACAAGATAACATTTAATGAAATAACCTCAAGAATAACAGTGAACAATTAAGACATAATTTGGTGCAGTAAATCACTTTTTAAGTTTTTCTTAAATTCTTTTTCTTTCATGTATAAAATCCCCAAAACATATATCTGAAGCAACATTTCTAAGAAACAAAGTGGACCAGATACTTCACTGGTAAGAATAGTATAAATTTATCCACCTTGTCCTTATACTTTTTATTCTCCTATTCAAAAGGTCAATGAGACTTAAAGTAGTTATAAATCATCAATAAGGTAAACAACGGAAAAGGAATCTGGTATAAGCATGGATCTGTGACACTGAACATGTTTCAGCTCTAAAAAGAACCAGGAGATATAGCATCCATTGCTTTCCTTCTCCTTTAGTCAAGAAAAGAATCTTCCAGTTCTTGACTTCCTTAACCTCAAATGTGAATACATTTAAAATAGTTATATGGTTCCCAGACTAGGTAAAACCAAGTGCCTGGATGTTAATTATGAAAGCCTCAGAGGACTTCTTAAATTGCAGTGGGGAAAAAAAAATAGTTTTAAATTTCTTGATAAATATATGACAAATTTATCACGGTAAAACACTTTTCCTGCTGTTTCTCCCAGACACAGCTTGATCATTGGAGTCAGCTCCTGCAGCAGAAACCAAAATAATCTGGAAGCTCAATGACCTGAACACTTGTGAAAGCCTTACCCAGAAAGCACTAAGGAGTACAAAGCTCTGGCTGCATTTAGCTCCTGAAAGACACAAGCCCCTGTTATTGCCTTATTGTTTTTATTGAAAATATAAGGCTCATTTCTAATTAGCAAGAAGAAAGCCTGCAAGACTAATAAATGAAAAAAATATTATCTTTGTATGTTCTATCAACAGCATAATTTGTCACACATCTCATTCCCTGCTATTGCTTCTGGGATTCTTTCTTTGTATTTTAATTTTTCAAATTGTATATTATTTCTTAGTTGTGTTTTATCAGGCAAATAAGTATGAGAAGAAGACACAGACTAAACAGCTTACATGGTGGAGTGATTTGAAAACATGTGCTTTTGTCTGCCAGGGATTCTTTTTATCTCAGAATCACCAAGCTATGGCTTATTTTCAGTTTAAAATTGAAAAAAATAAAACCAACCAAAACCGCCTCTCTGAACTGAAGTAAGATTGCATTTGAGGGATTCAACATGCTTTTTCTGCAAAGCTTATTTTTATTACTAATTTGCCAACCTAAAAACTAGAAGATTACTAGACTAGATAAAGTTCCTTTCCTATGTCAAAAGAAAACCGCAGTCTCCTGGGATGAATATAATCACAGATAAATTCTCTACCCACCATAAGTTACTTTAGAAATCTACTTTCACCATTCAAGATACGAAGGTGTAATTTTACTCTCTTAATAAAAAATTGGTCTTACTATTACTTTTTTAATAGCATTATCAATCTTGAATTTTTTTCAGATAATTCTCCATTTTCTGGACATGTCTTTAAGTTTATATAAATCCAAATAATCAATACAGTACTTAAAGTGTATGCTATCTTGGAGTCAGGAAAGCCTGGAAAGGTTAGCTGAACATAAAGCATTTTGGTATCTTAAACAATCATACCTGTTTCTGCACTTTCTATATATTGGTTTCTGTACTCTCTACACACTTGAAATTATTGCAAATAAAATTATTACATTCAAGGCAGAAATTCTGGACTCTTTTCCTGGTTTTCTATAATTTTTTGCATCAACAATTTTACATCTCTAGTGCCTAAAGTACACTAATCACTCGAATGTACTGTGTTGTTTTGGATTATTTAGGAAATCACTATGACCCGTCAGCGTACCTGTTGATTCTTGAATGCAGGATGTTAGAATCCAGATTTAAAGGTTTTACTTCTAGTAGCCAATTGTCAGTCTGAACTGACATTGAATTAGCTGATGAGGGAAACTCAATAAGGCAAAATTAATAACAAAGAAAGGCTTCAAACATTTCAGAAAAATGTCCCCAATGGATTGTTATTTGAGATTAAGATCTCATATCAGAAAACTATGTCTGCCTGATAATTTGAGTCTGTACTTGGTTTACAATAGAAATAGCATCTGGTAATTTGTGGTCAAGTAAACACACAAAAGGAATTTTCATGTAAATAATCCCGATTCTGCCTCTAATCAACCTGTGATAAAATAAAACATTTTCACTGTTTTTTTCTGTTCTTACTAATACTCAATGAAAAGTGAACATGAATCTGGAAACCTGCATGTGTATAAGAAATGTATTTTAAAATGTCCAAGGAAGGAAGGAAGGAAGGAAGGAAGGAAGGAAGGAAGGAAGGAAGGAAGGAAGGAAGGAAGGAAGGAAGGAGAGGGAAAATCTAAGTTCTGAAACACTTTATAGAGCTTGAGAACAGAAGCACCTGAGTGCCACGAGCACTGAGCTCTGAGAGCATTCCTCATAGGATACATACAGCTCCAAACCCCCACCAGATCTGGAGATTTGAAGTTCTAAACACTTAGATTTTTAAGCTTCAGACCTGGAACTAATGCCGTAATGAGATTTAGTATCAACTTTAAGAAAGGGGGAAGAGAGAAAGAAACAGCTGGATTCCTTTTAACTGCTTGATTATCTTTAGTGTTCTCTATGGGAAATCATCTAGTTTGGACAGTTTTGCAAAGAATTTTGCTAACATTTCCTAATATTTATATCTTAAGTCTAGATTCTCTAATGGAAGAAAAAATGTACAAATTAAAAGTAGCACATTTGCATATTTGCTCAACTTTGTCTACAGTTTATTCAACTAAATCATACGATGTTCTCAGAATCACTCATGATGAGCTCTGATGAAATGACCACAGCTAATTTATTGGTGAACCCTTGAAAATCTGTCCTGCGTGTCAAATACTGCTAGAAACCTGTTATATTTGCTATATAATTACTTTTATAGATTTACTAGTCATTACAGACTTCCCCAATCTGTTGACATAAGAAGGAAGCAAACTGAATTTAAATTACTTGGGGTGAAATTGTGCAAGTCTCACTGTGAGTAATACAAATAGCAAACCTGCAAATTGCCCTGCTAACTTCAGCACATTTATTTGAGGGTGGAGGTCTAGTTACACAGAAGGATTTAGCCAACTAAACTATCCAATTCCTACATCCCAAATAGAGAATTTCCCGACTCTGAGCTTCAATCATAGGTCCTCTACCAGAACAGTCCCATAGGTGACTGTTGTTGCACAGATTTGACTAAAACTAGAATAAAATTAATCTATTGAGAAAAAAAGTTTAAAATAAGCACAGCCTGTAGTTGCTTACAAAACAAGCAACTGAGCCATGGAATTCCTTGCCGAAGGATGTTTAGGGTGCTTAAAGTTTAAATGGGTTTAAGTGTCACCAGGCAGGTTTAGAGAAATCTAACAAAGATTACTACATAGAAACACACATAGCTCATGAAATCCCCTAGCTAAAAACGGCTGGTGGAAGACAGAGTGGTAAGAAATAGTGCCCACCTTATTCTTACACTTTTCTGTACTATATTCAACTTGTGGCCACAACTTGGACATAACATACACTAAGTGAACAGATATCTCCTTCACAATTGAAACTTGTGTGTCTCACTTCTGAAAAACATACAGTAAACACTCTTGGGGGAATCCATACACTGAGTAAATGCATCTGGAAGCAAAGAATATTTTGTTTTTCATCATGGACTGAAGCACTCATCTCATGCACAGTCAAATCAGGTTAGATTTTCTTCTGTGCCCAAAGGGAACCAATTTTCCCCACCAAAATAAAGGTGTTCTCATGTGTATCTCCCTTAATTCTATTTGATCTTTTCCTGCCTTTTAAGATTGAACTAAATAAAATTTAGTTCCAGTGCCTTTAGCAATGAGTATTTAATAAGCCTTTACTGAAGCAGGCAACAGATACACTAAGATTTACAGGATCTCTTATATTTCCTCTTACATTAGTCATTAAAATCCTGTTGTGTGCTGTATCTACAGCTGTGGATTCCCCTAGAGAGCAACATGCTGCAATATCCATCATTGCAACATCTAAGTCTGCTAGCTGAGTGACTATTGAGCCTGTGAACAAACAGCAGCCTTATCGAGGAATGACAGCTGTACACAGTTTCCCATCACTCAGCTGTCATCTAGGCTCTCCAAGCTCAGTGTTGCCACGCTGCAGCGTGCTGTTGTCAAATCTTGAGCTCATGCTGCTAAGAACCTCAGTGTGTGCCATTGTGGCAAGCACAAGGTCCCAGGCCTGCATTTTCTTATTGCTTAATATAAGGAAAAAGAGCACTCTGCAGAAACGCAGCATGTAAAGTTTAGACTACAAACATGTGCAATTTTTTTTCATAGCCCATTGCCTTCCCAGGCTGACAAAAGCTTACCAGCTTCCAAACTCAACCTTCTCACTAGCACAGTGTTTTCAGCAGGCAGGGTGGCATCCAGTTTGATAAATTATCATTTTACATAAAGAAAAACTAATGCTTGTGTTGATGTACTATACAGGGACTAAGTAATGCTACAGACACTTGATTCCTGTACCTGAACCCAGACAAGAATATCTTTTTTCATTCAGTCCAGAACTAAATACTGTCAAGATTTCCCATGAGCCAGAAGTTTTCTAAGCCTTGAAGTGAAAAACTCAATTTATAGGACTGTCTCATGTAAGAGTATCCTTAGGGATAAACCTTGTTTACGTGTTTTGTCCAAGAACAGATTATAGTGAATCACTAGCTGAATATGAGTCAACAAAGTAATGCACTTGAAAAAAAACAGAAAAATGCCATACACAGATGTTTATCTACAAGTATTACTTTCTGCCTTACTGATCACTAGTCAGCCCTTTGATGGAGTTGTGTATTTATTTCTCAGAACTGTCTTTCAAAAGAACCATGGGCAAACTGCACAGGGCCCATGAGAAGGGAATTAGTATTAACAGAGCTATAGGAACAACGAAAAATGACAAAATTTGGATTGTTTAACCTGCAACATACCATGCTACAGATGAGAACAATCTTTAAATACATACCGATTTTCTGCAAAGAGAAAGGGCATAGTATGTTTCCATGGTCACAACAGATTAAACAAGAAATAAATTGTTGGAAGAAAGATTCATGTTAAATACCAGGAGAATTTTTCTATTAATTGGAATAAGGTGCAGAAGAAGATATTGGAATTTTTACTGCTGGTATCTGGTGGCTTTTAAAAAATGAGAAACACTAGATAATCTCTCTCCTTGAGGTCCTTATCAACTTATTTTCAAAAGCTCTATGCAAGATGCACAAGAGCTCCTGGAGAAATGGCCACTTGGTTATTAAACAAGAAAACTTTTGAGTAATTGAATCTTGATTTTTTTTTGGGGGGGTGGGGTCATAAAGCAGCTGCAGGTGAGCTGATAGATTTTTACAACATGCTGAACAGCAGTTTTAAGTCTTTCCAGTAGAAGAAACAGTTACAGCATCACCCACACTCTGTAGAAGCACGAATTCTAGCCTATGGCAAACAGTTTTTAATTAAAAAAAAAAAAATTCATTATCCCAAAGAACTAGCATGAAATAAGACTATAGGACACTTTCTTCAAGCCCAGCACGTTGTTTTCAACCTCTTTCCTCCAATAGCCAGGTGGGCTAATAGAAGGCGGGCAGTAGAGGTCATGTCTTCTGTGCACAGAGCAGAAATCAGTTACTTTTCCTTCCTAAAAAGGAAAAAAGATAGTGAAAAAAGAGAACTCTTTTACTCAAATTCCTCAAAGTCTGATCTTCTATTGCCTCAGATGTGCTAAAGCACAAGTCTTAATAGTTACAGCCTGGAGCTAGAAGGTTGCTAGGACTAAGAGTAGAGCAGGAAGCATTCTGCAAAGTGTCTACTTGAGCTTTCAGCCATGTAAAGGGGTACAGTTAATGCTTCTTTAGATGGAAAAGGTGCAGCTTTAGTGCTCTGGTGGATGGTCTTCACCTGCAGAAGCCTCATGGTATCAATTTCTAATCTGAAAAACTATGAGATGAAAGGAAGAAGGTGGCGCATCCTGATGTTGGCCTGGCCCTTCTGTGGGCAAAAAGAAGAGGGTGAAAACAGCTTATTATGTCCTCCTAACCACTCTGGGCATCTTTTTAAGAGCTGGTACTGTCTAGATCTTACAAGCCTCTCAGCCTTGGTCTGTGTCATGTTTAATCAAAGACATGAAAAATAACAGATGTTTTTATTCAATCAACAATCTTCTATTTTATTAGCTGTGAGGATTCACGTTTCCTCAGATGTGTGATGTTAATTCTTGCCATACTAGATTGCACAAATCATACTGAGTTGCTGGATCAGACACAAAGTAAAGTGGCTACCCTAATTATGTGTAATCTTTGCACGGTCTTCCAGACATCTAACAGACTGAGAGCTTCAGCAATGCCAAAACCATGGGGTAAAAAAAAAAAACCAAGAACAACATACCAGAATACTTTGGGGTTTTCTTTGAATCGGTGACAATTTCAGGGATAATAAAGGAAGCTGGAGTCCCCCCAAGCCTTAGCTTTAATGTCACAGCTTCCATTGGAAGGTATTATTTTCAAACCCAGAGATATAAGGATGATCGAGACAAAAAGAACTCATCTGCTTAGGCAGAACTCCATCGCAAGCACATCCAATGTATCATTTGCATGCAGGTATGTTGTTATATAATGTTGGGAATTGTGTGTGCCATAAGGCACACAGTTATTGGGCTCTTTCTGAGTGAATTTACACAGAAGTCCACTCCCAGCAGAAGCTTGACCTCCAATCATGACTAGTCATGAGTTTTGAGGCACCTGCTGCAGCTCAGAATTCCTTTCCTGCATCCCACTTTTTTTCACAGCAGTTTCCTGTAAGCAAAGCCATTTTGATTGTCCTCTGTCCTGTTTCTTGGGCATTGCTCCAGCTCAGATCAGCTTCAGATACAGCCACACAAAGTTATTTGCATGCACCACCAAACAGACAATAATTTGACTTAGTGCATCCCGTATTTAAAGCTATAGAATTGGTTTTGAAAGTAGCCAAAAATCCAAGCCCAGCAACAACCCAGGTAGTGGGTATATCCCTCAGCCCAGCATATTCTGATTCACAAACTAGAGCAAGTAACACCATCCTTTTCAAAAGTCTGAATCAAATGAGTCAGAAGGACAGGTCATTGTGAGATACACAAAGAACATCTTACAGATGAAACAAGCAAAGGAGCAATGACTCAAACAGAGCACTCAGCAGGAGTATCTGCTACATGAAACAGAAGATCTCATTCTCATACAGTAGCTTCAAGAGGACAAAGAACAAAAGTAAAAGTAAAACTAAAAATAAAATCCAAATTATTCTTAGAGTTTTTGCTCTATGCTAGTAGTACTATTCTAGTAAGAACATTGTTTCACAAGGTCACTCTTCCTTAGAGTTGATTTACTAGAGTTACAAAGAAGTTAGAGCTTCTGAACCCAACCCAAATTGACTCTGCAGGCTATGGGAGTCCACAGAGAAGTCTGAGGTACAAACAGTGCTTTGCTTATGCCAGACTGTCTGCCCTTCCTGCTCTGAAGTAAATCCCAGTTGTGATTAAAGAGACTAGTCAAAGACCACATGAATTTGTCACACATTCTGCTGGATGCACTGTAGGAGATGTGTGTTTGAAGCCACCTGGTTCCAGATCAGCAACTTCTTCTTAGTAGTGCTTCCCTTCTAAACCTCAGCCCCACTAGCCTTACAGAGAGCAGAGCTGGCATGACAAAGAAATTCTTGATTAACATCACCTGAAAATAGATGGGCTTTATATCTCATTATCAGAATAAATATGCAGCATGCACATATACTCTCGATGTATACATATTCTACATCTTCTATATACAAATATAGATGACGTATACGTGCATAAGGGTGTATATGTGATGTATAAGGGTGCATGAAGACACAAACTTTATACTGAAACAATGCAAATCTCTAAGCCACAATAAAGGAAAAGGAAAGTAATATGGAATTAATAGGAAAAGAAATTGTGCTTTTCATCAGTTTTCTGCAGAATGTGCCTAAATTTTCTCTCATTCATTTGATCAGCTCACAAATGTGAAGTTAAGCATGTACTGAACAGGGATTTAAATCAGTGTAATGTCAAAATCCTGATTGACGTCATTTGTTAGAGTCCTTTTACTTACGTTGTCCAGAACTTGATATATTGTATTGATTCATTGTTCTTTGGCTGACTATGTGAGACAGACTGGCTGGGAAAAAGATTACTGCTCCAAATACTTTCTTCTTCAAAATATTTCCTAACAGGGATAGTTTCCCTATTTCTTGCCTTTTTGAGCTTACACAAAGCTATTCTCTGTAGTTTAAACTGCTTTTTTTTTTTTTTCTGTGTTGCTGTTAATGGGGCTTTAGCTTGCTTGTAACTCTGTTTAATGTAAGTTAATAATTACTTTTCTAGTAAGTCTCCAGTGCTGATACTACTAGGTCAAATGCCAGAATCCATTGCTAATGGAACAGTTTTTAAATAGCTCAGAGCTGAATTCAGGTGTTAAACAAGAGGTTGGTCATGCAGTGAATATTACGTTCATAAATTAAACAGCTCCAGTCAACAGTCCCAGGAAGGATTCACTTGCCTATACTGTTACTGTCTGGGCTGTTTCCTTGCAACCAGTGGTAGAGAACAGTTCTAGGACTTTAATGTTGTCACACACACTTAAGCAACCACAAATTTCTCATATAAACCACACATTGACACTAAACTCCAGTACAGTTTTTGGGTTAAAAGCAAGCAAAGTTCACACAAACTTGGACACTAAAAACATTGAACAGTATGCAGATGTATTATCTGCAGTTCTATTGGCTGATAGAACAGACCACAATGGAATAATAGAATCATTTAGTTTGGAAAATACCTCTAAGATTATCAAGCCCAACTGTAAACTTAAAGCTGCCAATTTTACCACTAAACCATGTCCCTAAGCATCACATCTACACGTCTTTTAAATACCTCCAGGGATGGAGACTCAACCACATCCTTGGCCAGCCTGTTCCAACGCTTGACAAATTATGGGTATAAGGGAATTAATAATCTATCTCATTATTATTACTTGTGCAAGATCTACATCATCAAGATTTATTAAGCAGCAAATAATATTAAATACTTCTTAAAATCTCTCAAGCAGAGAGCAGTATTACTAAATGCTATTTTACCACAAGATAACTGACAAGGAGTTATGCACCATTCAGAAGTATTTCAGAGAGCCACTGGAGACTATAATAGAATTTCTACAGTTATTGAAATATATTGTGATGGAATTTTCAACTCATGAACCAATAACATGACAACTAAAGCAAGCAGACGTAGATGCAAATAATAGCATTTACTCCAGTTCTTCTTTTCTTATATTAGGAAATTTAAGGAAAAATTAAGTAAGAGGAAGAAGACAAATGGAGTGTGCAGTACAAAAATACATAGCAACCTGATTTAAAATCTGCTTCCTATTGTATATTCTGAAGCTCAGGAATCAGAGCACTATTAGATATTTTGATTCACACTGAGGACGTTCTAGTGCTTGACCCAGAAGTAAAAAAAGAGTCCTAAAATTGACTTCAATGTATTTTCAATGATTTCAAATTAAGGAATAGTTGTGATGATGCATAAAGCATCTTCTTGTCCCATTTCTTTCTTTAGAGGGAAAAAAGCACGTGCACACATGCGTACACAGACACTAGAAGTTATCCAAGTCTTCTGTTACGTTTCATACTTTGTTCTGCCAGGACAAAATCATGATGTGCCCAAAGACTTTTCCAGCCAAGCAAAACCAAAACACATGCATTACCACTTATATGGGAGAACTGGTTCAGTACTCCCGTCTCTGAGGTCAGTGGATGATACAGCAGAATAACACCCCTGGTGCTTTATGAAACAGTGCCTCGGCTAGTTCAGGAATGAGTTCAGCCAAAACCACATGTTCTACATTCTCAGCCAATGAAACATCATAAGTGGGGCTGTAACAAAGCGAGACTGCCTTGCCGAAATAAAGACAGGCAGTGCTCAAGGAACTAAGACATGGAACGAAGGCCTTTGACTTTCAAATATGGCTTCTGTCAGTGGAGTATTAAAATCTTAAAAAGAAAAAAATTTTTTTTTAAATTTCAAATCACTATAGGGGTCTGAGAAATAACTGCACACAAAGAATAACATTTAATCTCACAGAGTGAGAAACAGGCATCAATTTCATAATTGCTATTTAAAGATATTTTATACAACTGCAGTTACACTATGTTTTAAAACACTAACTGAACTACTAGACAGCAGGATTACTTAATAATTCTTAAGGAATAAGTCTTGTGAACTGCTACCAAAAACCTAGAAGATGACAATCAGAATATATGGAATTAAATTTTAGTCAAGGAACTTTTTATTTTATTTTTGACAGCAATATTGTGAAAAAAGGGAGCTGATGCAAAATAAAATTCAAGACTAAATAACACAGTAGCAAGATTCATTGTAGAGGAGATTACACTGCTGGAGAGAAAAGTTCAAGATTGTGGTATATTTCCTCTAGATGTAGTGAAAATAAGCATGCATGAGAATGAGGAGTTTGATCTTCTCTTTAAAGTTACACTTACCTTGTGTAATAAGTCAATTCACTAACAAAATAAATACTGCCAAAAAAATATCAACAACGCCATATGTTTGACACTGAAGCTTGCCTGAGTTCCATGAGATTGAACAGCTCCTTAAATTCTATATATTCTTTTCAAACTACTTCAGGAACTGACTGAGAACTTAAATTATTATCATTCTTGATATCTCTGGTAACATTTCACTTTAATGTTTTTGAAATTTTTCAAAACCACTGTTCTGGTCTGACCTGAAGTAGATTCAGTTTTCTAGCTTCAGCTAAGCTTCATCTGAGGAACTTCATTTTCTGAAATTTAACTGCATGTTTCTCTGGCAGTGTTTATCTCTAGAAGTGATAACATGGGCACCAGTACACAGAAAGGCCATTGCTTAAACTTATAGAAGCCAAGGCCATCCTAGAGCTGGTGAAGCCATAAGTGAAGGCGGCAAAAAAGAGCCATACCTGCAGGGTGGACAGGACAGGTGGCCCCAAACTGACTAACATAGTCTTCCATTCCATACACATCATACTTCATAGAACACTGAGAGATTATGAGTATCAAGCTTTCTTCTTTGATGGCTGAGGTCTATTTAGGATTTTGTCTGTCTTTTTGCCCTGAACTCAAATTCATACGTTCTTGAAACAAGTTCCTGAGTCAAGGTCCCTTCTTCCACTGAGTCCAGCCCAGAATCTTTCCCTGTGCCTGCTCTGCAGCATTAGTGGTGATGTAAGCATCAGGAGAGGGTGCAATTTCTTACAGTGTTATATATATACACACACACATATATATATTATCTTCTTATTAATTTGATTTTCCTATTAGTATTATTTTCCAATAGTATTATTGTTTCATTAAAGCTGTTTTTTCTTCCAACCCACAAATCTTTATCTCTCATTTTGCTTTCCTCTTTCCCTGGGAGAGAGTGAGGGAATTTGAACCACCTTTAATGCTCTCGTATGGCTACCAATCAGACTGGGTCAGGGCTACTGCATACATAAACAGATATACACATACATATTTGGGTGCATAGAAAGAAAATTATACATTTCTGTCTAGAACTCTATGTGAGTACAGTATATAAACTAATATCCATAGGTCTGGGATTCAAGTAATAAGAGTACTGTGCAACCAGAAAGGTATTTTCAGTCAATTCAGCTCACCATCATTTACTATGAGAGCCTCCTGTCCTCAAATTACCCTTGCACTCTACAACATAATGGGAAATGCTTGCTTAATCCTATCAGGCTGTTGGTTTTAATAGATGTGTGAGTTAAGTTTCTTGTAAGAGTTGATTCAAGACACCTGAAAAGAATGGCTCAAAAGACACGAACTATTTCTACAGTATAGCAATATCTGTATATGTGACTTTATCCCGAAAGTCATGAGGAAAGAGGATTTAAAATAAACTGCCTACTTTTAAGCATGTGCTGACAAGTTTTATGTGTCATTAAAACATTTAACACAATTGCAAATGACTACTCATAATTAAATACCTTTTAGGTTCTTAATTATTAAAATGAAACTTTGTTGGTTAACTGTAGCATTTATTAAACTAACTTTATGGTTAAACAAGCTTGAAATCCCTGCTCTCCAATTATAGTTTATTTAAGGCCAATAGTGAGTTATCCTATCTAAAGCCATGAAAAAGTTAGTTTACACTATTCAATGAAACACTCTTCTCAGCAGGAGGAGAATCTAAAGAATACAGAGGTCAGTAGGAGTCTTTCTGTTGCATTCAGTTAAATAGCTCTTAAGTGTTTTTATAAATATGCAGAATCTTTAAGTTTATGAAAATTATACATTGTTCTTTCTATGTGGTTCTACAAGATTCATTCTCATAGCCAAGCACTTATTTAATACAAATCGTGCTTGCTTTCCGCAGAAATTCTTTGGCTGCCCTCCTTTATAAACCTCAAAAAATTTGGATTCCTTGTGCACTAGGCATGAAAGGATTTCCTTCCTATACTCTTCCAAGAACAGTTTTAATAGCGACTCCACACATTTACTGTGTAGGCCTGTTTGGTCTGTTAAGTTTTAAAATTATTTTTTTTTCTCACTCTCTGTTCCCTCTGCTACAATGGAAATTAATGTCATTAAGATTCTACTCTAGCATATATCTTCTCCTTTCTGAGTTTCTCATAATTAAATTGGTTTTGGCTGCAAAGGGTACAGAATGATAAACACAAAATGTCAAGTGATTTAAACTTCCCATAATTCTCTCTGATATTGATTTCTGCCAAATATTTGCTTTTCCATTCATTTCAGCTGAGAAAAATTCAAATTAATGGTTCAAAAATTGGCTTCTTGTATCTTTACCAAGATAAAATGTGTCAGATTAAAAACATTGGCATAAAAACTTAATTACAGTTAAAATGATGGAACTATTATTGATTCTATTTCTTTTTATAGTGTGTTAATTATTGATTTAACTAAATTACTTTATTATTCAATAAAATAAAACATTTTCCTATTACATATTGAACAAATATAAGATGAGGTGTGCTTAGCTTTAAATACTTTAATTGTATACCAAATAATATTATACATATATTTTTAAAGGGATAACACTTATCTCACTTGACATGACATCAATAAGTTCTATATATACTCCATCTAATTCCTAAGGACAGATGTTAACACAAATATGAATGTTGATAAAGCTAACTATAACTTATTATAAAATTTAACAGGCAACCAAACAAGAAACAAATTATATATATCAACTTCCTAGTAATCTCTATAAAGGATTCCTCTCCTTCCTGCTTATTGAGATATATTGACCTCATCCTTCTGCACTTGCAGCCTAGACTTCAGTTTTCAGTGTCATTACTCAAACATTTTGAAGCTTAATTCCTCAAAGTCTAGAGCACTCGAATCCAGCAAAGCAGTTATGGACTTAAATAGTTTTAAGCCTGTGGTTGGTCCTACTATCACATCTTAGGGTATCACACAAAACAAGCTGAGTTAAAGTTTCAGTCTTCCAGTTAAGCATGCACTTAGACTCACTCTAAATAAAGTGCCCACTCATCTAAGGATCAGCCTTTAGGATCAAACCTGTAAGCAGTGTATCTACTTTAAAAGTGCATGAATAATGTCAGAATGGACACCAACTTGTGATGTGGTTTTGATCATTCCAATTTGTTTGCCACCTATGTCACATATGTGACATCCTCTTGGCAAGATACCAGTATTCCTCTTCACCCTGGCATGATCAGCTTGTCTGGTTCGGATACATGTGGGCTTTTCAATAGAAGACTCCAGTCTCTTCCGTGGAGAGACTGGGATTACACAGAGAAATGGCAAAGGTTATGAACTGTTCAGAAAGGGGGAAATAAGATCAAGATAGTTCCTCTGCAGAAATACACGGTTTCTGCATATACAGCAAATTTAACACCCCAGCTTTGACAGAAGATTTGTACCTAGGTCTGGTACCAAGGAAAGGGCTAAATCTGACACTTACACATATGATGAGGATTAGAGCACAAATAGTTAAACATTCAGATGTAAAAGGAGGTCATTGCTGTTCTGTTCATCCTGCTTGAGATTAGAGCACCAATCAAAAAAGAATATTGGAGTGGGGGAGTTCTTAAGACAAAGATGCAGTGACCTTCAGATGCCAATTCCCAGTCTCCAGTGTGTGCAATCTTCATGGTTTATTTCTTGATCCGGGGACAGAAAATACACTACCTCTTCTCTACAGTAGTAGTGGGAACAGCTGAAAGGAATAGAAAATTGCAAAATCAGGGTAAGACCAACTTGGAGTTTGTTATGGCATCCCAAGATTATTTGGGAAGATAAAAGAAAATGCCTTGCTCACATAGAAGTATCGTAAAAAAAACTGAAATATATAAATGCATTAAGAGCAATCTGAAACTGAAAGTACTATGTCCTTCATACGCTTTTAAAGAAAACTGACAGTGAAAGACTGTTGGTTTAGGCATAAGCACCTGCCTGTTATGCAAACACAGAAAGGTTTATGGAATTAAAGGCTTTATATAGGAAGTTATTACTTTGTTTTCTACGGGATATCATCAATGTCAACTACATTCATTAAAATTTATATGTCATTAGCACTGTTGCAAATCAATTCATGTCTCATTTCAGAACTGATTCTTCTTAGCACTTTGTGTCACTTAGGATTCCGTTTGTTCCTTGTGTGCATTCTAATTTGGTTCCAAGAATTTATTCAAATGTTAAGTATTAAGCACAAAAATATTCTTTGGTGCCATGCACAGACCTTTCATTTTATTAATATGGAAAATAAAAAACCGCATATTAGTGCTCAAGCCTTATATTATACAACTATGAAAATATTCAATTCATACCTACTTCTGTGTAAGTTTGCCATCTCAGGTAATTCTGAAAAAATAATTTAACTGTTTAATTTTATTATGAGTTCCAGCCTTCAGAACCAAAAAGAAAATCTCAGGTAATCAAGAAAGAAACGCAAAGAGAGAACAGAAGTTACAGGGCACTACCCTTCAAATGAGAGCACCATATAGGTATTAGTAGTTACTTTTCTTTTTGAATTTTAGGTTAGAATTTCAAAATAAACTGACAATTTGGGAATCCAGTCCAAACTCTCTCTAATTCCCCACCTCCCACTGTTATCATAGAAAAATATTCAATGTGATCATGTAGTAAATCTCTTACTGGTATCTGCAGACAGGGGATGACTTACCATCCTTTTTTTCTCCTGCAGTAGTCCTATTCAGGCATCATATTCAACATTAACTAAGAATGTCTTCTATAAAGGCAAATGTAAAAAATTTGGTCTCTGTGATTCAGAGTGCCTAACTTAAACAAGGCACATCTGTTGATAATGAAAGCAAAAACTAATTTCTTTAGATTAACTACAGGTCTTGTAGTAAAGGATGATCTGGGACCTCTGTTTTTACACCAGTTTTGATAGATCTATGGCTAATTGATCCAGGACTTGACACAGGAATTGATACATTCTTCATTATGAGAAATAGACTCTATCTTCCATTTGCACAGGTCAATTGTGAACGCATTCCCTACTACCATCCTGCTTTCAACCAAGCATCCTGCTTTTTTACCTTTTACAGGTTTACTTATCTTTTCCCCTTCACTTCTTTTCCCTTTACTTTTCAACTGTTTAGCAGAATTCGCAATACATGCTGTATCGTCATTTCAGTAGTGGATAAGGCTTCATTGTTTTCCACCCAGACACAGAACTCCTTTCCGAAAACAGTTTGCAATTGCAGTCTCTTCCAGTCTACATCAGTATTAAAATTTCCCTTACTCACTGTCTTCATGTGGTTTTTCTCCTATAGAAATGACTGTTGCTGGGTCTCAGGAGAACGCAGTTGTGCCACAGCACCTTTTTCAGCTTGCGTCACTAGAACATCATAGTCTGGAACCAGATTTCCATCTTGCGGTTCACCCATTTTATTTCCTCAGCTCTCGCTGAATTCTCAGCGAGGAGATTTTTTTTTCCTTTCTTAACTGCGGGGCTTAAGGGATCGCAATATTGCAGTTGTTTGTGGCTTGGCTTTCTCTATTTCTCTCATCTTACAATGCTATTCTCCCACCAGTTCAAACTTCTAAGGTAGTTAGTTCTCTCAAGTCACAAAGCCAAGAAAAAAGTAAAATATTCTTTTTTCTACTACATTCTTTTCTCTTTTAAAACTATTGTAAGCAAAGTGCGATATTGCGTCTGGCAGTTGAAGAGGTACAACTATACATTTATTCCCCTTCTTATCCATAAGCACAAAAAAATTCAGAGTCACTGCCTTTCTGTGAGGTTATTCATCGAAGCTGCTAATGCATTAAGTTTTCATCAGTGACATTTATTCCAGTCACTGAAGTCAAGTTTATGTCCTGTGCTGGGACCGTATTTGGACTTCAGTCAGCTGCTTTACCTGTACAGGACATTCTCTATGTAACAATGTAGTAGAGAGACTAATTCAAGGACTTGAGGTTTTTTTAAATGTATTTATCTATATAAAATTCTTATTGCATATGGATCATGTTTTTACATTTCAGTACTTCCAGAGGAGCCTTTTTCAAGACATTATCCACCAACTATTAATGCAGAGGCAAACTCTGTATTAGGAAACTCCGCAGCAATAATGGGTTTAGTATAACACTTGAATTCATAAATTATGACAGAATACATTCCATAAAGATAAGGAAGGTAGCTCAAGTTTCATGCATGCCTGTTACTTAATAAAGAGTTAATTTCAAAATGCAGTGACTCTTTATGAAAAAGAATAACTGCAACGCGTCTGAAACCTCTAGTTTTGTTGGGGTAAAATTAAGGGGAACCCAGCTTCACACAGCACATGGAGATAATTTTAGAACTGATACATCTTAGGTGCTTCGGTAGCATTTCAGTATGATCTGAAATGCCCGTGGGAAAAGTGCATTAGGTGAACATCAGCCCTGCAGAAAGCAAATTCAAACACTAACTTCTGTAATACACAGCAGGTGTCAAAGAGTTTTCAATCTAATGATAAATAACTAGCTGTGGAATTGCTTTTACACAGCTTGAAAGCCTAAATATTGCCAACTTATTACTGTAAACTACCAAGAGTTCTTCTAGTAATCTGATGTTATTTTGTTTTCCTCCACAATAAATAGTCTACTAAGCTTACACAGCCACTCTACTTTAGGGTGAATGATAAGATCAGTTTGTCACTTTGTTCTAAATATTAAAAGCTGTGTATCTTATTCATGTTTAAACAAGAAAAATAGTCTCCATGTTTATCTGAAATGTGTAGTCCTGTTAGTGGCGTGATTAAGAATTTAAATTCAAGCCTTTAGAATGCCACCCTCAAAGTGTTCTCAAAATGAGGCTTTGCCTTTGGAAACACATGCGCTTGTATAGTTCATGTACAGCAACAACCCCCTTTCAACCAGTCACTTTATTCCCTTGGCTTCAATGAGAGCTGGATCACATCTTTAAGATTATAAGTTACAGAAACTGGAGTCTATAATCTTGAATAACAAAAAAGACAGCAAGAACGGTAGCAGTACAGATTCTGCTGCTCAGCCAGCAGCAAGGTCTCTGTTGCTTCACAGGAAGGACAAACACATCACAACTCTTTGATGAACTTTAGGACTTTGTTGTCATTTCTTCCATGAAACAAATGCAGAGGGCACTGTGACTGCTATACTATAAGTAAATATGAAAACAGTGATATCTCAACTCCAAAGTCTTCAATTTTCAGCTTGTAATGCCTGTTCTCTTTAAAAGTCTTGAAAACATTTTATTCCATTTTCTCTGAAACATCAAATCATACCAAGAAAAGGGTTAACAGTTTCTTCACTCTGAAGATATTTCCTGAATTCAGATGAGCTGTGAATTACAAAACGTTTGAGAACAAAAGATAAGAACACAGCTATCTGTTATAAGGGAATATGCATAATGTAATTGTGATTTTCGCATTACAATTTGTATTCCTTGTTTATAAATCAATTTTTCAGGGACAGAGGAAGATATTCCCTTCCATAGGATACTGAATTTTTATGGAGACTTATATACTAAGGCTCATGTGGTGTTTCAAAACAGTTGTAAAACTATTGGATGAACAAAATTGTTAAAAAGTTTCAGACTCAATTATTTCTGTTGTAGAATTGCTGTTCTTAAAAGTTAGGACAAAACTTGTTTTTTACTATTTCAACTTTTCCATACTTGCAACTGGTTTTGGAACAGGGGGATAAAATAGTTTTCCTTTTAGTACCTAAAACTTTTTATGCCTTTGAAATGTTTGTTTCCCACTTCACAGAATGATAGAATAGAATCATAGAATAACCAGGTTGGAAGAGACCCACCAGATCATCGAGTCCAACCATTCCTATCAAATATTAAACCATGCCCCTCAGCACCTCATCCACCTGTACCTTAAACACCTCCAGGGAAGGCGAATCAACCACCTCCCTGGGCAGCCTGTTCCAGTGCCCCATTACACTTTCCATGAAATTTTTTNGCTGACAGCTTCCGTAGCAGAATGCTGTGAGAAACTGTGTCAAAGGCTTTGCGGAAGTCCAGGAAGATCCATCCACAGCCTTTCCCTCATCTAGCAGCTGAGTCACTTTGTCATAGAAGGTGATCAGGTTAGTTTGGCAAGACCTGCCTTTTGTGAACCCATGTTGACTGGGCCTGATCACCTGGTTCTCTTGCATGTTCTCTTCCGTTCATCTTATTTAAGAAATGGCACTTTGATATCACTAATTGTAAATCCAAGATTATTTCATGCTATTTAAAGCTTCTTAAAAATTCATCAGAATTCAGAGTTGAAATGGATGGTGGGACTGCATTAATCACCACTCAGGAAGTTTTCCCATTTCCATGTTTTACTACACGTTCTCACTGTTTTGTCAGACTGTGCTCCACAAGCCTTTTCTACTGGTATAATTTGGTACTGATTCTGAAATAAACTAACCTTGTCCTTATGCCAAGTGCTCCCTTTTATGCTACACAACACCTACTCAGCTTCATTACAGTACTAGTGTTTGCCCATCCATACAAGGAGAGATTGGAGATGAAGAGTTTGGTTTATTTCTTGCTGAGCAAGAATAAGCATAGTAGAACTGGGATAGAACTGTGAGAGGATGGGAATACCTTAAGCAGCAACACTGGCTTATGCCAGGCTGAAATGTTCGTGTATTTGTGGCCCTAGTTTTCTGTTCTTTTAAGTATTTTTATCTAGACTACAGCTGTGAATGTTACTAGCTCTAAAAAAAGCCCTTTATGTATTACAGCAGAGCAGTACTAGAGCAGACAACCAAAGCTGCAGAATCTTCATCCCTGCAGGTTTTTCAGACTTGGACAAAGACATGGCTGACTTATTGCTGGCGACAGTCATTCCTGGAGCATGAAGTTTGACTAGAAACCTTCAGAGTTCCAACCATATTTCCATGACCTATAATCTGAAGTAAATACTAAGTTAATGAGAAAAAAATTACATTAATTATTTTCTTAATTGTCTGTGTAGACTGCCTAATGTGTGGGCATAAATGTTAGTTAGAAAAACTGCAGAAACATTAGGTAAACTTAGACAGCTTAGCTTACTGAAATACGCACTGTCTGCTAGCAAAGGCCTTGAAGATCTTGAATGTTGATAAGAGAGAAGTTGGAATGCAGAAAACAACTACAGATGGACCAGGATGAGACTGCGCCTGCGCACAGGTTGAATTCAGGGGCAGTTCTTGAAGATGATGAAGGTGACTTCAGCCCTAAGTTCCAGATCACAACATCGCGCCTGCGCAAGTATAGAGGCAGCTTCTCGAATCTAATTATAATAAGGAATGGGGAAGGTCATGAGTACGTGATAGGCGCTTATGAATAGGCATATCTTCACACTATATCTACCTGCTTGTTCGACTGTTCAGTGTGCGAGTTAGGATGACCCCCTTGCACCCACTGGCGAATAAAAGCATACCTGCTTTATAACCCTTAACGGAGTTATAGAGTTTGATTCTGCAAAACAATCTTGGCTTTTGACTCTGAAATCTACTTTATCCTGTTGATCAAGGTTTTGAAGCACTCCACAGGTAGGAAAATGGAAAGCCCTTCCTGAATGCGAGCACAGAAACTCAAGATTATTTAGAATTACATTGTGTTTTCCTAACACTTGAGGGGTTGGAGGGCAGAAAATTGGCATCCTAACTTTGCACTCTAGCTAACCTGCTCTTATATACTCCTGAAATATCCAATCATCAGACAGCTTCCTACTTGTGGAAGCCCAGCCTTAAAAGTGTTCTAGGGAAAAACAACACATCATGGCAAGAGGCCTGACAGAATATACCTTCAGTGGGGAAGTAAGAACCTGTCTACACAAGGAAACCTTGGTACATGGATACATAGGATGCAGTCTAACTCTGTAAGAACCTCAGTCTGCCTGCCAGGGAGTAAAGGGAATACATGAAGGGAAAAAAAGAAAAAAAATGCATCATGGATAAAATGGGATGCATAAAGGCAGAAATGCTGTAAGATACTACAAAAACTTACAGAATGTGCCACTGTAGTACGTCTCTTTTCACTCTGTAATTAATAAAGTATTGGGTTATTTCTAATATAAAATGCAAATTAAGATTATGGCTGTGAGATAGAAAATGAGACACCTCGAAGTGTTGTGAGTGCCCAGGAGACTTCTTCAGGGACTTTCTTTACCAGGCCTTGGAGTCCTGCACATGTATCTAGAAACCATGGTATTTAATTGTCTGTACAATGCATAAGCTTTGTCCAGGTGGCATGGCTATAATGCATTACTCCTGAAGGCAAATGGAATATGCTTGTTAACAGCTTCCAAGCCTCATCTTAGCCTCAGAGCCCTAAGGCTCTGGCTAACACCTTAGAGCTCAGGGCTTAGATTTCAATCTAGACTGTTTTATTAATCAAAGAATACGTAACAGCATCTGAACAATCCCAGTGAATTCAATGCAACTACTCACTTAGATGTTTGCCTGAACTGACTCATACAAGCACTAAAGACTGACACTCTGAGCATGCTAAGTATTGAAATAAAACCTCTCCTTTAACAGTACTCTTTAACAGCTTTCATAGCCCTCAAAGCATCACTACACCATATTATTTAAAAGTGTAGTTGAATAAATATCTGGTAAAGTTTATTCTGAGCTTATTCTATTCATACTAATTTTTTCCCAGTGCACTAGGAAAGCTCATTGAGAGTCCCTTTGGCTAAAGCTAGCTGTTTACTTGTGCATTTGCTTCACAAATATTATACATATCTCTAGGTACCACTCGTACCCTATGGCTGCACAGGTCATGAAAAGAAATCCACATCAAATTTTCAGCCTTCAGATGCACAACTTCTTCTATAATAATAAACTGCTACCTGGAAATACGCAGCGTACAATTCATTAACACTATAAGTAGAAAAATTACTATGTACACTTTGCAAATTCTTGTCAAAAGGATTTAGAACAGTTTTACCATATACACTGGAATAATATGCTTAAAAGTTTTTTAAAAGAGTGATTTTCTTATCAATATCCACTGTTAATAAAAAAGAGTTGCCGCATTACAGGAGATGCTGCTATTTCAGCTGACATTATTTTGTATCTTCTTCAAGTTTAGAATGCTTCTATCACCTTTTAAAGAAAAAAATCATGCAAACCAGTTAAGACAATATCAACTCCCAGCAGCTCCAAGTTAGTAATTGTATCATTGCTTTGAATCATTTTACATTGCTATGCATATAAACTGCAGGATATATACTCTCTCTCTATATATATATATAGATGTACTTTAATTTAATTGTAGTAGAAGCAAAGTGTTTGCAGCGGCAGAAAAAAAAAAAACAAACAAAAAAACCCCCACCAACAGAAAGTTTTTACTTTCACAAAACAAAAAGTAAAAACCCACAACAGTTCCTGACTAGGTAACAGACTTATGGGGTTTTTTTTCCTGTTAATTTCAGGATCTACAGTAAAAAGTGTCTGTTAACAAAAAATCTGTACTGTCCAACTAAAAGATCACAGTAGACATTAAGAAGCTTGCAAACACTGAAACATGAATGCATTAGTGGTCTCCTGAGCAGTAAAATTACCACATCATCTCCTCCAGATATGTGTTTTATATTACATCTGCTGTAATCCTTCCCACTTGCAATAGGTTAATATTAGTTAATTCAGTAGGTTAATAACCAACTATGTCTAATAAGACTGAGCTCTAGCCTGGTCCAGTAGCAAATATACAATAAGTTGATTGCACATACAGACGAACAGTGTTCCCACAGCCAATCAAGTTTCTGCAGTTACACCACCTGGGAACTGCATATTGTAACACATCGATATAAATTACCACAAAAAAATTCTGACCAAAATTACTAACAAAAAAAATTATAAAATGTCACAAAAATTGGTTTTAAGACTTCACACCTTTTCTTTCTAATTTAAACAGTTTGGCACAATTAATGAAAATACTTCCTTCTGACCTTACTCTCACCCAAGAAACTGCATTCACGACCACCACTGTAATATTTTTACTATCAGATTAATACTTCTGCAAACTCTGATGACAAAAATTAGAATAGCCATTAGTTTATGCTACAGGAAGTACCTTGATTGCTGGAGCTGTTAACAAATGCATGTTCCGGTTACGTTTTGACTCTGGACTGTTCTCAAGTATACTAAAGGAAAGCTAAAATTGCTTTCCTTTAACTTTGAGTTTTCAAGGATATTACATAAAATATATTTCATAAAGGTTTCCTCTCTTAAAGTCAGATGGAGGTCTTCTGCTGACCTCACTGGAACATCAAACTGCATTCTAAAAATCAGGCTATGTATTTGCCAAAAAACCACCCAAACCTAACTTACCTGCTTAATTCCTCATTAGTCCTAAAGAATTACCTGATTTTAAATTATCCTGCTTGTCCATAACTTATGTCCAAACAGCAACAGTGTTGTTATAACACTCTGGGAAAACAGATACCTAAATAAAGGGCTCCTGTATTGATTATCTGTGGGAGTGATTATCTGCAGACTAGACATTAGGAAGAAATTCTTCATGCTGAGGGTGGTGAGGCACTGGGACACATTGACCCTTCCCTGGAAGTGTTCAAGGCCAGGTTGGATGGGGCCTTGGGCAGCCTGATCTGGTGGGAGGTGTCCCTGCCCATGACAGGGTGGTGCAACTAGTTAATTATTAAGTTCCCTTCCAACTCAAACCATTCTGATTCTTTGTAAGTTAATCCTAATATACAATACAATATCAGGAGGTTAAAAGTCTGCAAGATGGGTGATTTCAAACTTATTTCTTTTTATGCTTTATCCAGAAATTTGTTATTGCCAACTATTGTTCGAACCAGTTGCCATCACTAGCTGACTCAAATGGAACTTCACAGCACCGTAAAAATTTTAAAGGCTTATACTCCTCTTGTCTGCGTACAAGTACTCCTACTGAAATAGTAGAACTAAATTAATGCAAAAGTAGGTAGATAGAACAGCAGATTCACTATGTTTCTTTAGACTTAGCAAAATCCACAATGCCTTCAGATCTCAATTTGCTTTAATTATGGAAAACAACCATCAGATGCACATAAAGAGAATAAACCTACGAGGCCTCTTTTGAATTCTAATGTATGTGGATGCTGGAGCTATGCAGGTTTATGTAGTCACGAGCTTTAAACCTCATTATTCTACTTATAATCTTTTTATTAATTTCATGAAGCGGCTTCAGGTCTTATTTTTGGCATATATTCAAAACACTTATACTACCTTAAATTAAATTTACAGGAATGATGATTCAAGAGGTCTTTTCCAACCTGGCAATTCTATGATTCTATGAAACAGCATCAGCTCACTGGGTTTTCTTGTTTCAGTGCATCTAGAAGCAAACTAGAATGACAGTGGCAAGATAAAACCTAACTACAGGATCCAAACAGATCCTCATTATACATGTATTTAAATATGAGTGATGTCTACTTAAAAAAATGAGCTGGGATGTTAAATTCCTTTATAGGCTTGCTGTTATTTGCCATGCATATGAAAAACACTGTATAGCTCATGAACAGCTAATGGATATATCAGAAGCCTGTCAGCGTTCTGGGAGAAAGACTACTTGCATAAAGCATGTGATAGCAAGCTCCAACTATTTCACTACCATTAATTTTAAATTAGTTTTATAGAAACATATATTACAACTGAATATTCAGCTTATACTAGCAATATATCTAGCTTACATTTCAGAAACAAGGAGGAAATATGAACCTGCAAGTAATGTAAGTCAAAATAAAAGGATTCACAGGCCAAAAAACATAACTATTGTTCTCCTTGCCACTCTGTAAAACTCTACTGAACCCCTCTTGAAGGATTTAGCATCTTAACAGTAAGGTCAGACACTTGTCAACAACATTCAACAAATTTCCCTTATTTGTACCTTTCTGCATTCACAACTACCACCACTTCTGCTTTTAGAAGATTGTAGCATTACTGCAGTGTGCCAGAAATAGACCTTTCTGTTTCTTCAAAACCCTCAACAGTGTCCACAAGGGCTGCTTCTCCCATTTTGGCAAGTCTCTCTTCAGATATGTCCTCTACCCTATTTCCACATTGTCCCCAGTTACTACTGTAGTTATTGGTACATCATTTGAATTATCTGTTACCTGGATTTGTTGGTCACCATCTCATGACCAGCAGTCTAACATCACAACGGAGGTCAGCACAGATATCAAAGAGCAGATCTGGGATACCAGGGGGCAGGTTTCCCTAAGGAAGGATTCACCTTTCTGCCTAGCAGCAAACTTTTTTTCTGAACTGTTGGCTCACTCTCAGCCCCAGACCTTGTCATTCCACTTTCTGAACAGATGGCCCCATTTGTTTAAGAGACAAAATCTGCCTCACATTTCCAAATTAGTTTTACAAATATGGACATCTGGCTTAATGGGAATAAAACAAAAGAAAAATCATCCATTCAGAATGATGACACATGAGCATAATCATGCAATAATAAAGCAATAGGCAGAAGAGTTGCACCGATATTGTGTGAGCGGTACCAAAACCCAAAAAAAACCAAGTTTATTTTCATTTGGCATCATCATGGCAAAAGACATAACTCTGGAAGAGTAATTGCTTAAAACTACAAAATAAGATTTCTTATCTTTCAGTTACTTTTGTAACGTCATGGAGTTTGTGTTTGAGTTTTCTCCTGCACCTTATATGAACTTTATAACATCACTAAGCATTTGCAGTAAGATCTGTTTTGGAATACATTGGTTAGAAAGTACTAACAGTTCAAATAGGATTAAACAGCTCTTACACATGACAGCATAAACGCTCTTCCACACATCCAAACGATTTGAAAAGACGATGTTTCCCAGAAGACATGAAGAAACAGATAGCAAAAAAGGCTGGAAAACACAGACTGAGCCAAGCATTAAATGCAAGGTTATCAGAGAGATGCAAAAGGTGTGATTACACAGACAACACAGTGCCTTGTAAAGAGAAATTAAATACCTCCATGTGTAACTCCAGTCCTGGAAGTAGTGAAACTGCACTAGCATGTTGCGCTTCAAGGCAGCATGTTAATTCATGTGAAGCTCATAATCATGGGCATTGCTGCGCTAGTAAGATCCTAGCTAACATCCTTAGATGTAGCTTAAAGTATGTTCACTCAGCACTGTCTTGTGCCATAATTGCAGAGGGCTCTTAGCAGAGAGGGGAGAGTTTTGAGACCACAGTCTGACAAGGTTAGTTTCTGAACGCGAGTTGTAGGAAAAGGAAAAAGAGAGAGATCAGCAGACTCCATAAGTTGGAGTCATCACCTGAAAAATAAGTGTTGCATACTTCAGGTCATGTCTTCAGCAACTATAAGCTGACACAGATTCACAGAAATCTCTAAGCTATGCAAAAAGCTAGTGGTTGGGACACAGTCACAAAATTAAATCCAGTGCTAGGCACTTGCTTCTGAACGTGCTTACTTCTGCATTATGCACTGAACCCTCATTTCTTAATTACAGTAATCACCTGTTTACCTGCCAAGCTGTGTTGAGGTATGTTCCTTAGGCATTAATGTCACCTTTCAAAAAAACATTGTCCTAAGGGTGGGAAATAGACACAGCCAAAATTCACAGATGTTCAGACTCGTGAAAAGAGGAAGAATTTTATCTTTCAAAATGCATCTATGCAGATTTAGTAGAAGCTGGTACATGACAAAAATAAATCCTGCAGTTGACAAGACTAGCAGGATATGTTTAGAAAAGAGAGTGGAGACCTATGCACAGAATACCAAGGACAACAAAACTGCCAGGTAAAATAATTCACTGATTCCCAGACACCTGACTACACAAGAAGCAAAACAGATGGCAAACGTTCATACAAATGGGCTTATAAATAGTGTACCATAATGAACAAATATGTACTGTGTAGCATGTGCAAAGGACACCTAACCTAATTATCCATGCCCTAATAAGAATACTTTGGGTGTAATATGGTTCTTACACTTTTCATATCCAAGTGGTGCAAGCAGATATGTGCATGTCAGTCACAATTGTAAGAAATCAGTAGCTACCTAGACAAGTAGCTGCATTCCCAGAGCTGGGATGGGGTCCTGCCCGAACCCCCCAGGCTGAGGCGGCCCTGGCACTGTGGGCTGGAGCTCTTTGGTGGTGGCTGGGAATGGACTGTGATGGGGTTCAGTGTCCCTCACCACAAGAAGGATGTTGAGGCTCTGGAGAGAGTCCAGAGAAGAGCAACAAAGCTGGTGAAGGGGCTGGAGAACAGGTCTCATGAGGAATGGCTGAGAGAGCTGGGATTGTTTAGCCTGGAGAAGAGGAGGCTGAGGGGAGACCTCATTGCTCTCTACAACTACCTGAAATGAGGTTGTAGAGAGGAGGGAGCTGGCCTCTTCTCCCAAGTGACAGGGAACAGGACAAGAGTGAATGGCCTCAAGCTCCACCAGGGGAGGTTCAGGTTGGACATCAGAAATAAATTTTTCATGGAAAGGGTCACTGGGCACTGGCAGAGGCTGCCCAGGAAGGTGGTTGAGTTGCCTTCCCTGGAGGTGTTTAAGGTGCAGGTGGATGAGGTGCTAGGGGACATGGTTTAGTGTTTGATAGGAGTGGTTGGACTAGATGACCCAGTGGGTCCTTTCCAACCTAGTGATTCTATGATTCTAAGTTTATGCATACCCCACTGGCATATAGAACAATGGCAGAACATCAGTACAGGTTTCCCAAAAATAACCACATAATTTAAGAAAGAGAAATTTGATCATATTGTTAAAATAGATATCCTCTGGTGGTACAATTGAAGCACTTCATAGTATTTAGACTTCATTTAAAAGACTGATTACAGTCTGTGTACAGGAACAGAACAATAACTGGTGTAGGGAACTGCACCATGCAGGCTCATTTGAGGTTTATATAGTCTTCCAGACATACCTTGCATCGCATGCTTAGTACCACACTACCACAGTTATGTGGTTGTCATCATCTGAACTACTTAATTCAGGTTGGCCATGTTGGTGTGAATTGCTGTCATACCTAGGACTTCAATACAGATACCTCCTACACCCCCTGCCCACAAGAAAGCCTGAAAAACAATTGGTGAAACTTTACAGCTAATGCAATCCCAAAATCCTTGCCAAGACCTGAATGGCAGCAAAACTACTAATTCGGTAAGAGAGCATTTAAGGAAAACTTTACACAAGCCATCAGAGGAAGCTTTAGTACAAGCTGAACAGCTCATAAAACACTGGCATAATACAGGGAAAATATAAAAGAAAAGCATATTAGTAAATTAAAGGTGGAAAATCCAACCTTCCACATCGAGTCATTTGAGAAGGTAAAGAGCAATGCAATTGCAAAATCTGCAGAAAACAAAAGAGTGTTGCAGATAATCAAGATTAAATACAGTGAGAAAAATTAGAGGAGTTTTACTGAATTAGGCAACTGGGCAACAGCAGATAAAATTCAGGGCTGTGCCATTCAAAGCTAAGGTGGCCACATCTGAACATTTTTTGGTTCTCAATTAAGTGCCACTTACCAATGATCATCTAGTTAAGAATGCTGATCAGTGTGTCATAACATCCCAAACAACAAGAAAGGGTGCTCAAAGAAACATTATAAAATCCTTGCAGAAAGCAGCATTGCACTCACATCTGCAAGGCACTGTTCAGTTCTATTTACTCAGTTTCAAAAATTTAACAAAATAAGAGCTGCAGGAGAAATAGAGGAAGTTCAGCAAAGCCTCATGTTTAGTTTCATTCTTACTGTGCGGCCCAACTGATAGTGTTCACGGGGCAAGGGCTGATATTTAACTGCAGAATGCAGAACACCTTTAAACAGCTAAATAATGCACACAACAGGCTGCCACTCAGGATTACAATAGTCTTCTTTCTTCAATGTCTAAAAAATCCACCTTCACAAACTCTGCCTGTCAGCTGTGCCATTTCTCCTTTGTCAAAATACAATATACAATATATTCTACAGAAGCCATTGCACTCACATTTGCAGACCAGCCACTTGAATTATAGGACTTCAGCTTGTTTGATTTGAATAAATCTATCAAATTTATGAGGGTTCTGTAAATTCTGACATTTATTTAAAATAACAAATAATAATCAAAAAAAGAGGGAATCATCTGTCCTCTATGTCATTGATGGACAAGCAAGAAGCTATTGTTTAAATTTCTGCAGCACTGATTAGATTTATGTAAGAAAAAAGCTTTCAAATATTAAAAAAAAATTACTAATACAATTGCAGATAAAGGTCTGAGATAAATGGCTTGAGAGGCATCATCAGAAGTGAAAAAATATTTTAAACAATGTGAGTGACACCTTATTAACCATGCTTGCTTTGCCCCATCTTCTATGACTGTCAGCGTGCTACTATGTTGCAAGAACTCAGATCTTTTCACCACTGAAGAAACTGAGAACAGAGTAACAATTAGAGAAGCAGATTTATTCAGCAGCAGTCTGAGAGGCCAAGAGTTGATGTGTTACAAATCTATAGAGCACAGAACACATGAGCTGTTTGGCACCTTAACAACAACAACAACAACAAAAACAAAAACAAACAAAAAGACTATCTGACTTTAGCAAGGCCCCCTCCAAAACTTCAGTACAGAAACAGTCTGTAACCTGGAAGTATTGTCAAAATTGGAATCAGCTAAGATGGGAAAAACAAAGGAGCAGTAATAAAGGGTCAGTTTACTTTACTGAAAAAGTATGTTGTCAGTGTAAGACTAAGCTGTTTATTTCTCTATAAGCATAGGTAAAACAAAACTGGAACAAAGGCTGAGTAGTAAGCAAGAAAAAACTGCAGGTGCTCCACAGTTATTTAGGGTGGTCAAGTTCAGACAGGACCATGAAAAGTTTACAAGAGAAAACGAAGTAATCGCCAAAATGGCAAATTAAACTCGATGTTAGTACATACAAAATAGCCCACATTGGACACAAGAAAAAAGGAAGAGCATACTTTCATCATCCCAAATTAGCTGTGTGAACTTGGGAAAATAGTCTGGTATCACTGTAGAAAACTCATTAAAGACCTCAGCTCAATGCTGAGCTGTGGTAAAAAAAGCAGACGTGATGTTTTAAGGGATAAGAAATAGGAAGGTGAATAATACAGAAAGTATTGTAATGCCATGATATAAATCAGTGGCGGAGTCTCATCTGGAATGCTGCATGTGCTTCTGACTACCCAGTCTCAAAAACAATACTACAAAACTAGGCAGGATTCAGAGAAAAACAATGCAAATGGTGAAAAGGCTGGAAACCTCATATAAAATGATCAGAAAGGACACAATCAAAATTATTTAGCTTCTGAAAGGAAAAGACCATCAAAGCCAAATGTGCAGTATGATAAAGTACAGAGAAAGTAAACACAGGTTTTCCTTCTCCCTGCTTCATAACACAAGAAGGTGGTCATTAATTGACATGAAAACTTTACAAATTTAAAAACAAAAAAGGAGATACTTCATATGTAACACAATTAATCTGTATACAGAATAAACATGATTAAAGCCAAGTACTTGTACACAGTCATTGCCTTTCTATATGTTGTGAAGCAATAAAAAAGTAATAAAGAACTACAGAGTGCTAAAATAATTGGATAGAACAGTAAAACAGTTAAGGATAAGGAGTAAGCCAATTCTAGGAAGCAGATTACCCTCTGCTTTGCAAATAATATCTTGTACTTCCTCAGCAGCCCAGCAATGGCCAGAGTTGACTACTGCTTGCTGAAATAAACCAACCACAAAACTGATCTTTCTTCAGTCCCTTCTCTGTATATGTGAGAGACAAAGGGGTGATGTGCATTGTAAACTGGCAACAGAGACAGCTAAGATGGAAATTGTTAGGAAATGGCACACTAACACTGCAAAGAACCAGCAAAAAGCAGTTTGTAACCAATTATTGAAATCCATTAATCAAAGTTAAATTTAAGAATGATGACAATTCTAAACCAAAGTTGCTGACCACAGAAGGAACAAGGATGTCCTGAACACAACTATAAAATCTACATAAGCAGAATTAAGAAGCAGATTTATTAAGGCGGAGATGTGACTACGCAACTGGCAGAAATCAAGGTTTGGTAATGAAGTTCATTCTAGGCATTTCATAGCATTAACTAACCAAACTGTTTAAAGCCGGGAACATAATAAATTATGCTTTGTATAAAATGGAGTATACTGCATGGCAGCAAAGGTGTACTGGCACTGGCCTCAGAAAAGGCACACCTAGAGGCTTTAAAATTGAGTTTACATGTTATAAACATCTGGGAAAACAGGAGTCTGGTCCAGAAAGCAACCCTAAGAGTGATTGTAGTTTGATGTTCTACAAAGACACTTAGAAACCTACCTTATGTTTCAAAGTGTGCATTTGAGGGACAAGCAGAGTATTAGGTACAACTCACCCAGTGGCCCATATTCTGTAAATGTCTGAATGAAGCAGATGTAATTCATCTTCCACAGTGACAAATCTGGGAATTAAATAAGTTCAAGGGAGAATTTTCACAGATAGGAGTTACACTTTCAGGTCCCATTAATATTCCAAACAAAATTGCTAATTGCATGTGAAGCTTTGCAAAATTCCTCTTGATAGAGCTAAGATTCCTTGGCTATATAATTTTTTTGTTTGGATTCTTTTGTTTATACATACATACATATATATATGTGTGTGTGTGTGTGTGTGTGTGTGTGTGTGTATAGGCATATTAAATGTGGACAGGACCATCTTCTGACACCGAGGCCAACTGCTGGTGAACTGATTGGCTCTTTACCAGTAAAATGCTTTAGATTGCAAAACAAAGAAGGTACAACCTAGAAATGGATATTGGACAGTGCTAACTCCCAAATCCTGCCTGGGAATTGCCTGGAAGAGGGGCAACTGGCCTGGGCCAGGGCACAACAGTGGCTGTTCTGGCAGTGCAGCAGCAGAGAAGACCCAGTTCTAGCACCATACAAGTGCTTGCTGGTACAAAGCAGCTCACAGACCTCTGCCTCTGATTACCAGCATCTGGACTGTTTTTTAAAAAATCTTGGTGGTACTTTTTCTTTACAACAGGGGGAACATCAAATAAAATACAAAGAAGTCCGAAGCACACAAATACTTTTCCCATTTAAGTTCTTCTTCCTCTATGATGCACTTAGTTCACACAAAATTAAATGCATGTAATATTCAGGTGACATCAGAATCAGCACATGGCAACAACATAAAAACCATATATGGACAAGGAGGCAGGCTGCTGTCTTCTACTGCGCAAGCACTTATGACAACATCATACTGCAGGATTTGCATGACTAAAATCAGGCAAAAAATATTCTCCTTGAAAGAAAGGCAAGGCAGGGTATAAGCAGTAGCCAGAGGCAGCTTCAGACTTGTCAATTCAGCTGTGTAAAGAATGTGCCAGTCTCACTGTTGGAATAGTTTCCACATTTAATATTACAGAGCGAGTCATTAAAAATGAGGGGGAGTAACACAAAAGGGTGAGGCATATGGCACACAGTGTGCTACCACAGCATACCATATATTCCAGATAATAGTGTGCATTAGAAAATCCATTTACACTTTCACTGCTGACAGGTAGAGCTACTACCAATTAACCTGTCTCTCAACCTCAATTTCTGTTTCAATGTAAATTCCTGGCCTTAATGAATCAACAGGAAATTTGCCATAAAAGTAAGTAGGAAAAATATTAATTGTTCAGGATTCTGCAAGTGTTTACATTCCCCTAATTCAGATATGTATACTTATTACATGGTTTAATACCACTTGTGTCACCCCTCCACATTACTGTCCTCAATTTTTTTATTATTTCAGTACACCAAAGGGAAAATTTCAAACACTTGTTTTGCTATCAGATTCAAAAAGCTGGTTAGGTGCTTAAGAGGCAGCAATCCTGTCCAGAAGAACATCTCATTTCTAGATCCAGTCCTCTTTCAAGCTTTGTATGAGTGGGTCTCCTGAAAATTAAACAAGGTGAGACATAAGCAACATCAGCTAACTCAATTTCTGGAGGTCTGTGTGGCACGAGTTCGAAGCTGACACCACAGGTGAAAGATTTGCTCAGTGAAATGACAATCTGATGGTTCAGGGCTTAATCCTGCTCCATGAACATCAATGCAAAACATATCAACTTCCATTGTAACAATATTTTTACAAGTAATGTTCTGCGTCTCTTTTTTGAAAGGAAAACAGCACTGTTAATTATTAATTTATTGTGACATTGGTAACCTAAAGGATTTGAACAGACCAGTTCCAAAACTATAAGAAATGATAATACCCCATTCCAGAGGGACTGTATAGGGTGCTCTTCCATGAACAGATTGTATGGATTCACATCGGTGACTGATGAATATTGATATTCAGGAGCTACATGCACCATTTGTAGAGCGTAGTAGTTTATACATGCAATGTATAAACAATGCAACAACTTTGGATCCCTTTGATCCATTACACAAGTGAGTAGCTCTGAGCTCACACAGGAAGAAGGGAGAAAGATCATGCAGAAACCTGTTTCAGTTTTGAGGTTGTCTAAATGAACATTACGTTATTCACATAAAGGCTCTGGGTGAACACACAGCTACTGAATGCACTCTGACGAAATTGCCAATATGTACCCACAGAATTCCTGTCATGAACAGGTGAGCACAACATCAAGCTGCACGAAATAAATTTTAACTTAGATAACATATCCATCTGTGTGGTACAGTTTAATTTTGCCAGAAATTAATGTTAAAATACTCTTTTTGAACAAATTCCAACACATCTTACAACCAGAAAGCCCATCTTTACAACATATTCTGAGACTGAATAGTCCCATTGATGGCAGTGGTACTATCCACACATTATGGTACTGTTCACTACAGGGAATGCTATGACTCAGCTTGGTCTGCACTTTTTATTATATTTAACCATAAATCTTACTCATAGAAATAAAATTGCATGAGCTCTCATTTCATAAACAGAAAATAAAAGTGCTTATTTTATTGCTTTTAGTATGTAAAAGGTCACAGGAAATCTACCCACTTGAAAATGACTCTACACATCCTCATATTCCAAGAGGTATTTCAAATTAATTTCCAGTGGGAGACTCGGCAGTTTTGGGAACTTTAAGTCAAGTGCTGACAACCAAAAACCATCCACTTTCTGGGTGAAAAATCCCTGGTTCTTTAATAATTCATAGGTCTTAGGTACATTCTGTATGCAGGAAGGAATTTTCTTCTTACATCAAATACAGATTTGTACAGTCCAACATTCTGCCAGTCCTTAATTTAAAAAGGAAAAATAGCCTTCTGATGGTTATTTTGTTCTTTCCTACATCTAAGGATGAAAAAAAATCTCATTTTATAAATTAATTACACTGATACTTCCATACATTGTTTTCCATTCCCATAATATTTCCCTCAGTGCATGAAGAAATGCAACTACATTTGTAGAAAGACTGAGCAGAGACTTTTTGCTAGGGGTCACGGGACCAGAGGGAAGATCCGAAGCTTAAGCACATTTCCTAAAATGCAGAATTATAGAAATTGCATGACCCAATGCTTAAATGAAAGTGGGGAAGGGATGGAGAGCAAATTCAGACATATTTCTAGGGCCTCAACCTGGCAGAAACCATATGTGCTATCTTAAGACTATAAGCGTCTCAAGTGATTTCAAGGATGCAAAAAAACAGCTGTTTGTTGAATCAAAGCCTACAAACGCAGACTGTCATTTATTTTGTTCACAAGAAACATTTGCTACTAAAGGAAATCGGGATAAAGGCAAACGTGTCTGAATCAAGTGCAAATTTTGTATACCTGATGCTTGAATGGGCTTTATTTGGCAATCTTCTTTCCATAGTAATTCTCAAAAATGGAACACCAATAAAACAATGCTAATAAACAGTCATTGTCCACAAAAGTGAGACCATCAAAATATATTCATATTCCGTAAGGTAAACTAACTCCTCCTTTATTGTATCCATCTAACTCTTTTGATATGGGAACACTCATCCTCATTCCAAGTCTTTAAGAGACAAAATTAAAGCAACAGAGTTATCAAGTGAAACTATACTCTAGAAATATCACTTTGTCCCAAAATAGCACACTAAATTTTTTTACAAGAAAACGGCCTTCCTGGATATAAACATTTTCAGTGATTCATTCACTTTTCTGCCTCTGAGATCTCTATGTCACTAGCCAATGTAGGCATTTACCCAATATAGATCAATGACCCTAATCATAGCTAAGCCCATCAAAGACAATCAAAGAACTATCATATAATTTAAGCCACAGGTCAATGTCAATAGTGTATTTCTAAAACAACAACAAAAATATTTTAATTTCTTCCATACCTATCATGTGCTAGAATGGTTTATAAACAAAAGAAGTACATATCAAGAATGTTGCCATACAGCTTAAAGAGGATGAAATATATTTCCAGAATGTCCAGGTCCAGACTAAACTGTAAACTTATGTTCCACTCAAGTCTTTATGCTGATCCCTAATAAAATTAATTCTGAAGAATTTTAAGACTGTTGGCTAATCAGGAATCCTGGTTGAAGAGGATGTTAACTCTTGACTTCAGTAAAACCAGGTTTTCAAAGTTTTTTGTAAAGGTGTTCTTAATTGTTATTGGAAGTAGAAAGATAACACCAACAATGGCTGCCAACACATCACAGATGAGCACAACAAAAGTTTCAAAAACTAAGATTTTGAAAATATAGTTGCAGATTCACAGATGTAATGCAGCCAGGAATACCCCCTTAATTATAAATGGGTTTGCCTCTTGAGATGAACATATCAGTTGCTGGAATAACTATCTTACCTCTCACATACAAATATTTTAAGGAACAAAGTGGTAATATGCTCTGGAATTTAATGAAGTTACTTTCTTAAACGGCGCAGAATAAACCAGACATTTTTTTGTCATAAAGGAATGGGCAAGATAATCCCTTATTTCACCTATAGGACAGTCATATGCATTTTAGAACCATTTGAATCAATGTCACTTAACACTCAAGAAGTAATTCAGCCTAGACAGCAATGGTAGAGTGGACTGAAGAATTTACACCAACTGATATTGAACAAGAATTCAACACTTGTAGGCAAGTCACTGAATGTGTGATTTTTGTAGTACCAGTAAAAGTTTGTGAAGAGTTTGGACAAGAAAGATTTAAATCAGCATTACCACAAGCAGGACAGTCATTAAGAATGTTGTCTTTTTGATATTGAGATAATGTTTTGGTGAGATGTGTTTAATACCAGAGGACATTGGAAACAAAAAGCAAAACAAATCATCCCTTTGTGCTTTGGCACGGTAATCACAGTATTGTATCACTACAATTATTTTAACCTCACAGACTCATTTTCCATTATTTCATTTTATTACACAGTGCTTCAATGAAGTCTCTTTGTTCTTCCACACAGTAAAAATTGGAAGCTGTGTAGTAGCTGTCCTCAGGTCAAAAGCATGCTTCTTTAAGCCTCTCTTTTCCTTTATTTTGTTTCTCCAGAATGAGCAGTTGAAAACAAGAGCCAAAGCACACACACAGAGTTTACTTCCATGGTAAAAAAACATCCGGCCAAAAGACATGTCCATACGAAAAATTCCTCACTCTCTTACTGTTCTCTTACTGTTCCTTGTAATAGGCTTGCAAGCTAAAGCTGAAACTCAGTCTCAATAACAGATTAATATCTGTATAGTGCTCAAAGTATAAGGAAAGCTAGGTTTTGAGTTAAAATAATTCTGTATAATGATGTGTTATTAACAGTGACTGAAACACTCTCATCTTCTTATGATGATCATGAAGGGTATTTTCCTATTGAAAAAAGATGAATGTTCACAAACTACTCTTGGGAAAACACATTGCAGAAAACAAATCTTTAACTTTACTTTCTACTTTCTTCATGTTTCTTGCAGATTTCTGAAAGCTGGTATGGAAAACTTAAAAGAAAAAATAAGCAGCTGAGAAATTAAACCAAGCTCAGCAGGGGAACAGCAAACAGAAACACAAAGAAGCTAAAGGAAAATCAGAATATAGAAATACCTGAATAAACTTAGTGTAGCACTTTCCCCGTTAAACCCAAAGACAGTAATGCTGAAGGCACTGGTTAAGTCTTGTGCTTCATATAACAACAGCAAGTTTAGAAAATGTCATGGAAACTAATTTTTAAATTAATGCTGTTTTCTTACTGGCATCTGCCTGTACCCTACCACCAGCCCCCTCTTACATAATACCACACATTAGAAAAAGGGATTTGGTGGCAGGATTGATCACACAATTACACCATTTAAGAATAAAGCATATTGCATTAGAAAGTTATCAAGATTCCATCTCAGGTCAGAGGAGACAGACAGGCACTCTCAGAGGAGAATTCCACATGCTCTCAGGGGAGAATTCTATGGTACCTCACATACATTTAAACTCAGGTTGCTGTGGCAAGGAACAACCCTGTCCCACCCTCAGCCACGCATTCCTACAGGCCTTTGTTCACACTCAGTGAGATCAAGGAACAGATACAGGTGAAAATTAATCTCCAAATTTAGATGAAAGCACTCTACTCAACAATCTTTCAGGAACATAAAACCCAATATGAGTCAACAAATTGCTACAGAAAATAATCTGTATGTAGAGAGAAGCAGCCTGCACCAAATTTAATTTCAAATGGTAACAAAACTGTAGCCAAAAGTAGGAGGCTGTTCCAGACTGCCCGTTTATTACAGAAGAAACCTAGACAACATTACAAAACCAGCACAATCATATGAGACCCGCTTAAATTACTCTAATTTCCCTAAAACCTAAAGAGCATGGTTATGAGATTTTCCCATGATGCTTGTTGGAAGGATATTTTTTACATACCATTCAGGTTTTTGTACAAAACTTCTTCAGTGAAGGGGTAAACAAGAAAGCAATCCTCTAAGTATAAGATGATTTTGTCCTTGCCTTTATTGTATTAGTGTTGCCAGTTAGTCTAATTTTAAAATTTTGGAAAATAAAACTATAAACTACTTCATGTGTAACTGAGTTCACCTCAGAAAGCTTCTCAGTAATAATTTATGACAACTTTAGATTGTTTCTGGAGAACTGAGAGCTGCAGAAAAAATGTCCTTAATGACTACTGTATAGCATTTCTTAATCCATATTGAGTTATTGCATGATATGTTTTTAATAGAACTTCAGTTATTTGTATTATTATTATTTCATAAATTTGAAAATATTCAAAGCTGATCCTGCAGGGATTCTAAGCATTATGAGACAATCTTCATGGATTATTTTTAGCAAACACAATATACATCAGAAAGTACTGAAAATAATTTGGTACATACATTTCTGCAATTCCTATGCTATATCTTTTGAGATACAACATTCCAGATGATTTAAGACTTCTTTAAAGTTAAGCTTTTCCCTTTTAAAACTGAAGCATGGCTGCTTCTTCTTCTTAATAATGCCTAATAACACAGTTTCCCCAGGGATAATAAAATATCTTCTTTTTAATGACAATAATTTTTTCATATTTCTGGTGAAAGAGTAAACTGCTTTTTAAGACCAAGGATATGTAAGTATACATAAAACAAAACTTCATTGTAGAATTTTCAATTTCCATCTTTTCTGTATCACTTAAGGTTATGTTGTTATTTTATGTTATGTCCCAAGCAAAGGGGATAGGACAAGAGGGAATGGCCTCAAGCTCCACCAGGGGAGATTTAGGCTAGACATCAGGAGGAAGTTTTTCATGGAAAGGGTCATTGGGCACTGGAACGGGCTGCCCAGGGAGGTGGTTGAATCACCTTCCCTGGAGGTGTTTAAGACACAGGTAGACGAGGTGCTGAGGGACATGGTTTAGTGTTCGATATAAATGGTTGGACTCGATGATCCAGTGGGTCTCTTCCAACCTGGTTGTTCTATGATTCTATGATTCTATGTTAAGACTTCCCAGGCTGTTTATGAACTTCCCAGATTTCCTATAAATGGTCAGTATGTCTTCATGCAAATCAAGTTATACACAGGGCACAGTTCTAATATACAGTTCATTGCTGCAAGACCTATTGTTCACATGATTAAAGCTGCATTTTCAGCTATTTTCATGCCTCTACATTGTATCTCACATTTTGAATCCCATTCCCACCAGCCAGTCTAACAACACAAATATCAAGTTACCTCTATATCCCAGAGCTTCCAGAGTGCCTCTTGGTGGGCTTGCACCTTGCCAACTCCTGGTGCTACTAAATGGATTCACCTTATGCTCCCTGGTATCCTTGCCCTTCAAAGAGAGACAAAGATGAAAAATCCCCAACAATCATAAAACCACAGTCCATTTGATTAAATCAGCATGATGGTGGCCAGGAAAATCCAGAAAACATGCTCTGTAAGGCCTTGTTCATACCAAGGACATACAGGTAGCTTAGCAAGAAGACAAAGGTAAAAATTTAGGCCTCCAAGCATACTAGTAGACCATGACACTCAGTACAACGTTCTCAGAAGCTTTTGTTGGCAGACTTAAGCCCCTTCCCTCTACCCTCACTGTCTGTTCTCCAGCCCAAAATGTCTCTAACTGCCAGCAAACATACAGGGCATAGGTATTATCTCCTAAAATAGGTATCTGAAACCTATTTTTATTCCTTGGTCTCCATATTGCTGTTTTAGAGAGCTGTGTTCTTTCTCAGCTGAATTAGTCCCAATTTATATGCTTAAACCAATATAGCCACTGAAACAGCTGGCATGCTTGCATGGCAACACCCATCTGGGAGGCTCTGATCTCCTCCTTCTTTTTGTCTCTCCTGCTGACATACGTTCAATATTATGCAATTCAAATGACAATCCCACCTTAGTTAACTTGTTTGCTTTCACTTCTGTTCCAGGACGTTGTCTATTACCCTAATTACAGACCAGTGGCATGCTTAATCTGCTAACTATAATAGATTTTAAAAGTACTTTATGCAAGAAATATTATTACTGAGTGTTTAGAACTGTATGTTCTCCATTTCTGTTAGGACTACCTGTATAATGATTTTAATGCTGGAAATAAACTCATGGCACAAAAATAACGTTAGCGATTCATATTTTTCATCCGATCAAGTGTTATTCAGGAAGGTTTAACTTTGTAAAAAAAAAAAAAAACCAGAGCAGTATTTTTTTTCAAGCAAAAGCTACTATAAGCAACATATACATTGAAAATGTTTACATAGTCAAGTAGCATGGCAATAGGGGTAGAACTATATTTACAAATGGAAAAACAAACAAAAGTGCTAGGTATTTTTCCCAGTTTGCTGTATTGACAAGAACAGAGATCCAGACCATTAGGGACACCGGAGACATGAGGCAAACCCAAGAGGAGTCAGTGTTCACAGAAGCCTATGACACATGAAAATATGTTGATACAAAAATAATACAGAAAGAAAAATAAACGCAGTGAGAGAGAAGGCATTACTCAGAAGCAAAAGTACAAGGAAATTCATGGGAGGACCTCATAATTACCAAGGAAATGGTGGCATGGGTAGTCCTCTTGCTCAAAGGAGGAAGACAGTAATGCTGGACTTAATAGGGAAACATTCTTGGAAAGCAAACTGAGGCTACTTACCAGAGCAGTTATTTCAAAACGTTTCTTTCTTTCATTCTGTCATTGAAAGGCCATACTCAAAAGAAGCAATTAATTTTCTTTCAGATGCTTTTTCAGTCTGTCATCCTGAGCTAAATATAACACAAAGTAGATTATCATTGCAGTTATTCCCTATAGTATAGATCAACAGACCTATAAAGACCTGTATACAGTAGTCATTTGGGTGCAAATCTCAGTATATGTATGTTTTTTTGTAATCTAATCTAATCTAAACTAACCTAATCTAATCTCTATGAAGACAAAGTCTGCCTTTCAAAGGTTTAAGCTGAAAAGTTTACGTTATCAGTGTAAATCAACAAAAGTTTTTGAAATGCACATTTCAGTATGTTATAAAGTAAATTCTTTGTAAAAATTTTTTAAACCGTGTGCTATTTTTAGCAAAAAGCAATCATCCAGCCTCATGGCAAAGGCACAGGAAGAAGTTGAAGATCAAATAGCAAGAGTAAGCTGAAAAGCAAACATCAAGGCTCAGAGTATATACTACTACTGAGGAGACAAATTCTGCTAAAGTCTGAGTCCTCTCTTTTAAAAACAAGCAGTAGCATCTTTCAGAGTGCTTTTTAAACATAGTTTATTAGAGCCTAAAACTGGCAAAAAAACTACACACCTTAGCAGCCCTTCAGTCCTGAGTACATAATCTCCACAAGTAATCTGCTGAGTCTATTACGCCTACTGGAAATAGAGCTGCTCGGTTGTTCATTTCCCTAAACTGTTCATCTGCTGTCAGTTTAAATCACTTGTGCAATATTTGAGCCTTCCAGTTACTGTAACAGCAATTTTTGCTTTCAGAAGCTTCCTCTTCCTCCCAAGAACAAAATTTGTTTTGCAATTCAGTTCATTTTATTTATAAATATTTAATTTTCATTTGCCTCCTTAAAATTTGTTGAGTGGATAGTAACATGAATTTATTATGAAGTGTATTTATCTTTCTGTACCTCATTACTGCTCAAGAGTTCTGTTGCCTCTACTAAGCATTTTGCTAAACAAACTTCTGGAGGCCAAATTCAAGTGCATGGAGGAAATTAAGTGTAAATTTAGGATGCATTTCTTCTTTTATGCCTCTCTGCAATCTTCCTCAAAACCACATCCCCACTAGAGTTCAAAAATGGCATTAAGGTTGGTGATCTGAAGTCAGGAGACATGATCTTGGTAAGTTTTTAATCCCTTGTTTCTTATACAAATTGCATCATTATTTTCAGGAATAACCCAAAGTGGCACTTTCAGGGATTATAAGCACACACCAATATAATAAAAAAGGTGGAAATTAAAAAAAAAAAGAAAACCCCTAGTCTTTAACATGAAATAAGAAACTCTGACTCAAGTCTTGTAGTTGTTATCCCATATTACTTTATATTACATTTACTCTTGCTGAGACATGAGCACAACTGAATGAATCAGTTCAAATCGAATTTGAGTCTGCTTGAAAAAATACAGAAGTGAAAAATGAAAAAGCTTTAAGACTAAAATAAAAAACCTCAGATCACTAACATACAGGTTGTCAGTGAATTAATAGCTGACAAAAGAAATAACAGAACTTTTAGCCCATCTGCGCATCTTGTCATGACAATGGCTGACAACATTTTCAATGTACTTTCAAACTCAACCATAGTTAGCAAATATTCTGATAACATAAATACCCAGGAATAGCACAGCATTTCATTCTGGTTTGACTTACGTGCATCACTACAGTTTCATAGAAGCAGGTAACAATTAATGGAATTTTGTCATTTTAAAATATTTATGATGTAACTTTCTTGGCTGGTTATCAAAAATTAGAGAGAAGTTAGTAACAAGGCAATTCTAAGCATATCTTCATACTTTTTCCCCTAAGACCAGCACCATAACTACTTCATATTACATTGGTAAGTTCACAAAAGGAATCAGATTTTTTCATTAATATTAAAAAAATCTGGAGCTGGAGAGTGAAAAAAAAAGGTAGAAGCAGCTAATTCAGTTTTGAATTTTGGTATCAGAGGGTATCAGGTCAGAGGAACCTGGGGGTGTTGGTTGACAGCCGACTGAACATGAGCCAGCAGTGTGCCCAGGTGGCCAAGAAGGCCAATGGCATCTTGGCTTGGATCAGAAATGGTGTGGTCAGCAGGTCCAGGGAAGTTATTCTCCCTCTGGACTTGGCACTGGTGAGACCGCACCTCGAATCCTGTGTGCAGTTCTGGGCCCCTCANTGGAACAGGTTGCCCAGGGAGGTGGTTGATTCACCTTCCCTGGAGGTGTTTAAGGCACAGGTGGACAAGGACCTGAGGGCCATGGTTTAGTGTTTGATAGGAGTGGTTGGACTCGATGATCTGGTGGGTCTCTTCCAACCTGGTGATTCTATGATTCTATGATTCTAAGATTCACTGCAATGCTGAACACCTTGATTACAGTAACTGCACACATCAGTCTGAATGAAAACCATACATTACACTTACTAATATTTACTTAATATAGCACAGAAAAAAATGAAATAACACTGCACACATTTAACAAAAGTATTAAAAGAATAAGTGCTTCTTACTTTGTCTTTGCACAGATAAAAAGCTAGATAATGTTTGTCATGGCTGAAAAAAAATGCAATGTCAGTGGGAAAGCACATAGTCAAAACTACCTCAACTGGCATTCTTGAAATGTTATCATGATCCATTTTCTTTATATGGAGTGATATTACTGTCTGTGCATATTTCAGCTAAAACAACTAGTATTTTGAAATGTTCATGCTGGCGTACTGAAACAGATACTGCAGTTCTCCCTATTACCAAAATCCCTAAAATATCTCCATATCACTCTGTCACTAAAATACCCATTAATCTACCATGCTGTGATATTTCAGACATCTCAACAGGTTTTCTGGTTACTATTATAATAGAGTTCAAAAAAGGGTCTATAGTTTATTAAATACTATGTATTGTTCTAACATTCTCTTCTTATTCTCAGGCAAAACACAATGCTTAGTTCTGCCAGTAAGGTCCTACAGGAGCAGGTACTTCTTCAAAATACTGTTCACTGCAGATCTGGCATTTAAGTTTCCTGACTAGGAAGCAGTCCAAAAATTGATGTCTACAACATCAGCTTTTGTATTAACCATTTCTAGGTACTAGGCATTTACAGAAGTCACACATTCTATTCTACAAATTTCTAGGTTTATGTGGGGTTTTGTTAGCTACTGGGAGAGTCTTACCAAGTACATTATTTACTTAGCAAAGCTTTGGGACAGTGAAAGTAAACTATTGTAACCAGTTTAGCCTTCACTATTTCTGGATTCTGCTAAAAAAAAATGGTTTGCAGTGAAGTACTAACTTTAACAACCACCACAATTTTTAAGACTGAAGTTACAACTATATGTTTAGTACATCGCAAGTGAAACCATATCAGATTGTACATTCATACAGTTAGTACCACAGTTAGCACCATGTATTCAGTTAGCACCACAGTTCATTCTGAACCAGTAGTGAAACTGAAGCAAGTATTATTTAGTTCTGAAATGCTGAAAGATTTCATATCACAGATAAAAATGTGATTGGTACAGAAAATTTCTACTACTTAAATCTGTGCAGTTGTATAAGATACTGGATAAGTCATTAATTTCTCTAAAGGTGACTACCAATGTCTATCCAGCAAAAGAAGCAACAAAAACTAGGATAGCAGTTCAGATTAAACGGACTCATTAGTTCCTGCAAGGAAGAAAAAGTTAGAAGAAATAACATTGATACCATGACTGTTGCACATTAGTCGATTTGGTCAATATGACATCAGAAAGCACTCCAGTAAGGAAGTGATGAAAGCTAAAACCTATCTACAGAAATTATTTGGAAGATAATCAGCTCTGAACAGATGCAAGACAATGTTTTCAAAGAGGCAGTTTTAGACATGGAATCTAGTAACAAGGAACTGAGAGATTCATGCAAGAACAAGTGGCAACATAACTGGAAATGTGAAGCCTTGAAAACAAGAGACACAAAACAGAGGTTTGGGAAATGCATACAACACAAAAAGCATTAAAGCAGTGGTAGCAGCACAAGAGATTATGTGGAACTTTAAAAATACCTTACATTTTCAGCATTAACATGCATGTTGAGATCTGTATATTATATGTAGGATTTAGTGGTTAGGTTCCAAAATTAGATACTCAGCATCATCCCAGTTACTTAACCCTGAAGATCAGCTCACTCAGCTGCTGTTGCTCAAGATAGCTGACATTTCTAGTACCACCTTAATTTTAATCAGTTTCACTTCTGTTCATATCTATGGATATGATACACATATCTACGGATAGTTCCACATTCCTCTGCTTCCCACAGCTGTGACACCCTAATCAAGGACATACTCAGAAAGTCAGGCTGAAGACAGACAGCAAGACAAATGAGAAATGTTCCCTGGAGCTAAGGCTTAAGACCCAGGTCTTTCTATTCCCAGACTTGTGAACTAATCTGTAAAATGATCTTCTTTTTCATTCCCGATTAGTATTTAATTATTCCACGCAAGGCAAAACACCTTCAAAAGAAGACACGGCAACCATTCCACCTCAGAGTATTTTATAGCCAGGATAGTTTCCTGGAAGATAGGAGACGCTGATTAGAGCTCCCTCAGGCAGAGGAAGGAACCAAATGCAAGCCTGCTGCCTTGTAAATGCTGAGCTAGTGCATAGCATTCACTGGGAGTGGCAGACAAGGAGCAGAATATTAAGAGTTTTTGAACAAAAAAGTCTCCATGTCTAATTTCAGGGAAGGGATACTGAACTGGAGTACTGAACTGATACTGAAGGGATACTGAACTACAGTATCCCTGTCGCAGGCAATGACACCACTTAAAGCAGTCCCCCATCTGGAGTCCTTTAGAAGATCTCTCCCAAGCAGCTTTCCATTCAGCTTTCCATCAGTCAGGATTTGCCATACAATTCTCCTTTTCAAAGGAGCTGACTAAGTGGCTTACTTGAACGATATTAATTCACTAACACCCAGTACCTAGACACTGCAAAGCTCAAAGCTGCAGGAACTTGTGCTTTTATTTGTGAGTACAGTGCCCACCGAGTTAGAGAAGACATCCAGAAGCAAGGTGCAAGGTGTCATTGCCATAGCAGGGAGCTGATGCTTTGGGCGACAGAACAACTCTGGGCGGACACTTAGCAATTTAATTTTTTTTTTTTGTATGCTTAAAAAGTTTAAAAGTGAGCAGCCCAGAGTGAAAGCACTTAGTTTAACTCAACAGAAAGCCACAATGAAAGGGAGTGAATAAAAAATTTTGGATATACAAACAATGAAGTTCAGAGGATAAGATGTTCACCTACAAAACTACACCTCTTCAACTCTGCTTCTCTATATGCCTCTCATCATTTCCAGCATTACCCCCAAACCTCCCACAATGTGTATGCCACACCAGCTGTCTTCTTGAAAGCTACCATCTTTCCACAGCCTTACAGATAACATCCCTTCTTTCATCACACTAATAAAATTAACATGATTAACCAATAATCATTAAAATAAAACATTCTATGAGTATCTCTCCCCATGAACATATATAAAATTATTTTAGATTATTTGTAACACAGACTGTAATTTCCCCTAATTAGGGACACTGGGTTATATTCTCAGTAGTGATATGTATCAGTACATTTCCAAGAAACTGATTTCCATCACATAAGTATCTCACTTGTCTAATTAATACACATCAGGTCATTAGGCAGGAATGCTTTCCACATGGAATATATGTCCATGAACTTGGTGATACATCACACACATTCCTTACCAATCTCAGGTAGCAGAGAGGGTGTCCCAAAACACTGCTACACTTCTCTTCAGTTAGCATTACTGCAATAAGTGTATTACAGATACACATGCAGGGATAAAATACAAACAAGATGACATAAACCTTTGTAATTTCCATAGGCCATTATCACTGAACAAGAAACACTGCTCCATTGTATTATTTTTCATTTATTTTCCTGTCAGCATGTCTCAAGGAGTCCCCCATAGCACAGAAATACATAGTACAAAACTTAACACATCCTGAACTATCAATTTTCTGATAACTGTCCAATCATTTCCAGGATTAGACAACACGTCAGGCACAGTTTATGTAAGAAAGGATGGGAAGCACATGGACACTTCATTTATTGTACTAAAACAAACAGTCCTAAAGTGTAATCTTTCACATGACATGGTGGCTTCAATCTTCTTTCTTTCCTCCTCCTCAGATTAGATAACAACTGCAGCCACTCCACTTCCTAAATCCATTTTCAGGTTCTTAAACTGAAACCAAACCAAAAAACACCACCACCACAACAACAACAAAACAAACCACCTCTGAAGCATGTAGAGACGCTGCAGAGCATTTAAGTTTTTTTGTGCTACACAACTAGGAAAGAATCGAGTTATTTGAAAATGTTCAAACCTCAGCAACCAACAACCGTTCTAAAATAAATACTAGGCTCAGCAGCACTGCACAAGATATCACAAGCCTGTATGATCACAGGTAATTACTCATACTTCGTGGATTTGAGCTTTCATCACAATACCAAAACTGTTACAGCTGCATACAGTAGCTGTAGCAACTGACTGTTTAGTCAAGAATACGTACGTTATCTAAATGTCTCATCTGAAACGTGCATGCATGTAAAAGTGAGCTACAATTTAGTGATATACAAGGTGAAATTATATAGAAAAGCACAGCAACAATGCCAAGGTACATAAACCAAGCCTTATCTTGTGAAAAGTTACGATTCCTGTTGACATGTGGAAGTTCAGGCTGTTGCAATCATGCAATCAAAAGGCGTGTTTGCAAGTCTAACATTTATAATTACACAAACATTCCCCCACCCTTGATGTCAAACACACTGAATGCCTTTCTGACAGTGAGAGGCTTTCCAGCTGGTGAAGAAACAGCAGCAGGAATTCAATTTGTATATTAATTAGAACAATTATCTAACTAGTTTTCTAAAGAAATTTAGTTCATTTTTGTTCCAGCCTCCTCCTCTGCCACAGCCAGATGCTCTAACAGTGCATAGTATATATAAATACGATGTGTACATCTGAAGATTTACTTATAAACTGCTCAGAAATATTACTAATGCATACCTTCAGTAAACAGTGAACTGATGATTATAGAATGCAGTGGTTCAAAGTTTACTTATGTCTGTTTAAAGTATATTAATTGCTTACATATACATTTGCCATCTGTGACAAGCTTAAAGCCTCAATTAACCAGACATTAGCGCTCTGCAAACTGTTTACCAGTGAAAAAAGTATAAAGTTAGAACCACATACATTATATCAACTATTAATGGGTCTCCCTCTTCCAGACAAAGCAAGTTCCACAGTGGGAGGCAACAGAGTCAACTGAGACTGCAAGGGACAGGCAAGTAGCAATTCTGGCTCTAACCTTTGTGTGTCTTTGGAAAAGCTGTGCTGGATTCCTTCACCTTTTTGACTGCCTGGTGTTTAGAAAACAGTGATCTCAGATTGGAACTCAGGCCTGGAATCATCCCACGTTAGTAAGATACCTAACCAAAGTGCCTGCCTTGTGAGATTAATTATCTAGGCTTCTTGTATAATCATTGGAGAGCATGACATAAATCTACTGATCCATATAAAATTTTCTGTATTCCTCTGATTATGCTGATCATGGGTTTTAAACTGGAATTGGGGTAACTGGTTACATCTGTACTCAAATTCAAAAGTAGAAAAAAAGGACAGGGCTAGACTTGACTTACAGGCCCACTTGACTCAGACATACATTTAAAAAAAAAAAAAATCCCATACACAACAGGTAAAACTCCAAGTGATAGTAAAGACAACATCAAATTAGCCATGGAAACATTTGAATTAACATGATTGACACCAACCATATTCACAGGTTTCTTAAAGAGTACTAGTACCCCACCCCCTGCCCAAAGCAAATGACACAGAAGTAGAAAATCAGAATCACAGAATCATAGAATGGCTTGGATTGGAAAGGACCTTCAAAGGTCGTCTACTTCCAAACCCCTGCCATGGGCAGTGACACCTCCCACTGGATCAGGCTGATCAAAGCCTCATCCAGTCTGGTATTGAAACTCCCAGGGATGGGGCATCCACAACTTTCCCAGGCAATGTGTTCCAGTGCCTCACAACTCTCACAGTAAAAAATGTTTTCCTTATATCGAATCTAAATCCACCTTCTTTAAGCTTAAAACCATTATCCCTCCTCCTATCATGATTAGTACCGATTAATGTTAGACTTCTGACAAAGATGAACAAAATTATTAATATTAGCTGCTATTATGTTATTTACTATTCAGTTAGGGGGGTTATTAGTGGCTGTGTTAAAAATTTCACATGCCAGCTGCAAGATCCACAGAGCCTAAAAGCAGCCTGAAGTATAGACCCACAATCCGTTTTTCTTGTGAGGCTCTTGGAGCACACCCTGCCTTTTCTTTCCACAATTAGTGGGCAAAACAACTCTTGCTAGAAATCAAGTGAAAAAGCTAATATCCGTGAGGAGCTGAAAAGCTGGTTTGAATGGAAACAAGTTCTGAGTAATAGGGATTCACTGAACCATGGCAACTGAATAGCTGCAGATACACACAACCCCTCTGTTTTCCCTTCAGAGATTCAGTGGTCATTACACTCCCTTGTGCTTCTCTCGGATCAGAAGAGCTTCTGCTGCATTTCAGGACTGACAGCCACAGAAACTTACTGGCAGGTCTGTACCCTGACAACTGATTTAAAGTATCGGTGAAGAGGAGAATTCATAAAGAGTGTCTTCCCCAAGTCACCATGTACTATCTGTACAGCAGAGAGCAGTTGCAGGCAGGTACTATCATGACAATCCACTATCATATATTCTCCTTAACACTGGCTGCTGTAGAAGAGGGAACAGCAGCAGAAAGAGTGATAGATAGCAGCAATGGCAGTGCCACTCCCAACTTTGTACCAGGCTGTAAGCGGTGTGTGTCTCACTACCACAACTAAAATGCCCTTGCAAAGAGCTAGAGGCACACTTGCATCAGTCCATGTCTCAGTGTTTAAACAACTATAAAAAGCTAAATATTCTTAAACTACAGTGATACTATGCATTCCGCATTTTAAAAAAAATGTTTTATGCTGTATCTATTTTACTAGCCTACCGATGAAAGTGAAGCCGCTCTTAAGCATCACATTGATAACGCAACTGTTCTCAGCATAAGGAAACTGCAATAACTCTTACAAGGGCAAGTGAAGTGCTTGGTAGCGGGAACTACTGTTCCATTTGGCTGCCTTTTCCAGTTCCAGTCTGAGATGCTGATGTTTCAGCATTTGTTAATCTAATTAGGTCAGTCTGTTGAAGTTAATTTTTATTGCTCTGCTCAAATGAAAGGAAATGGGAATCATTAAGTTACCTTTCCTGATCATTCCTTCAACACACCTGGCTTCCCAGAGGATAAACTACCCTCTGCTGGAATAACAGAGAATTTACATGCAAGAAAACTTCCTTTAAAACTCCTTGCAGACCTTTTTAAAAGCATTTAACTGCAAATACAGCTCATCAGTTGCCGCAGGCTTACTAAAGTTAGGGTCAATTCCAATGATTTCGCAGCCAGTGCCCTCTCAGTGAAAGATAACTGACTCACCTAATACATGAATCACCCCTACATAAACAGACTTTTTTTCAATGAGCTTAAATAGCTTTCTTTAAGAACCAAGCTGCTGATTTACACATAGCATCTAGTACCTTGTTGGTTTATATTTTTCTTGTACTGGAATCTCTCAGAATTCAAACCTTAGTGTGATAAAACTCACCACATGCAAGATTTGATTGCATACTGTAGTTACATAGTGTACAAAAGCTTTCTCAATAACTGCAAGGGCAAGCATTTATAAAAAGGAAAAGTCTTTCCCAAAGAGACCAGCCTCAGCATTTAATAGGAGAATTCTTCCACTAGGCAATGAAAGAGCTGTTGCATTGCACTACTAACAGTTAATCCATCCTGACAGCTGGAAACACTGTCAAGCCCAGCCCCACAGTGGGCAGGATGGTACAAGAAGCAGCTTCTATTAAACTTTCAGCTGATCATAACTCACATCTAGCCTCAAATCACAAGCCCAAGCCAGCCTTCATGCTGCAGGGGTAGGATACAGCCTCAGCATAAACTATAAAGGATTCTGCCCACTTTCCCAAGATGCTTCAGGTACCTTCATGAAGAAAACAGACTTCACCTCAAAATTACTAACAATCTTCTTTGAGTGCTTCACCAGGACAGAAATAGAAAACACATTTGTACAAATAAAGTGTATTTTTCAGAGAAACTTCAGGTTATTTATAAAGAGGTGCTGAAAAAAAACCAAGCCAAGTATGACAACAACTAATAGAACGGCACAAAAACCGATCCTGAGTTAAGCTACTTCCATGACTGCTAATCTGGCTGCAAAAAAAATCACGGGTCCACTGGTTTCTTCAAAGGTGCCTTTGGTGCACAGCTTTTAACACTTGATAAAAGTTTCAACTTTCAAACAGAGGTGAATTGCTTCAGTTCTTTCTTCAAAGCAACAGAACATGGCTGTTTGAACACACTGCTGAGTCCCATTATAACATCTCATGAAGAAAAACAAATGCAAGAAAGTCTGCCGCTCTCTTGAAATTTATGCCACACAGGTATTATCACAGAATTACAGTCAGAATCCTTGGAAAGAGTCTTCAGGTCTCTAATGGAAAATCTCCAGAACAACTAGGCTCAAATAGGACCAGACAGATGACTTCTGCATTGTTGGGTTGTTCCTGCTTCCAACACAGCCATCAATTACTGTACATCAACACAACAAAGTAAACCACCACCATACACATCCAGCTGCAGAAAGTGAATCAACAAAAACCATAAAAATTTCCAACTAATATTTACAAAGTTTATTCTAAAATCCCCTGTAAAACCAATCCATTAATTTAGTTCAATGAAGGTGCCACAGTTTGTGCCCAAGAGGCATTTAATTTGTAACATTTTACTCTTCATAGGTTCTGACTTAGCTGTCTACTTTTAATTTATCAGGCAAGAACCTGGAACAACCAAACATATTTTAAAGGTTCTAAAGTAAGAAAACACATTGACAGCTAATGATTAGTGTTCTTCTATGAAATTCCCCTTTGGAATGCTGTTGGCCGCTGAAAGTAAGAGCTCCAAGTTCAAAAAGAAATTAAAAACAAAAAATAGTACAAGCAATAGTTAAGGAAAATGCTAATATTATCCCTACTGCTACAAAGAAATGGGTAAAAAAAACCAACCCCAACTTACAAGTATTTTAACTGTTAATGCAGACTTTGTAACTAAAAAAATAGAACTACGTACCATTGCAGTGACAAATGTTACTACAGAGGAAAATGTCCTTCACTGTACTAAAAAAGATTAACAGCATCGTTTGAACAGGAAAAATACCCCAAACTTCAGTAGCATGATTGACTAATATGGAACACATGACTGTGGAGTAAATCACAGGGTTGTGGGTTTTGGCACAACAGTGTCCTACTGGACTGCAAAGGTGCCTCGCATGCCAGAGCAATCATCAGATCCCCTAGACATGGCAGTGTGTAGCTCTCGCCTAGACAGTCATATAGCAAGAAGAGCAGGGGGGGGATGGACTACTTGCACTCCCAGAGAATTCCCCCACCCAGGGAAATCCCCCATTCACCAAGATGTTTTATCAGGTAAAACAGAACTGTGCCAGTAATATTGCTAGTCACGCTAATAATAACCAGAACTCCTAAAATAAATGTAATACTGTTACTATCTGTGATGATTTTATATGAAGTATGTGGGTAGGAAAATATTATACACTTTAATATATATATATTTTTTAAATCTACTTACAATGCTATTTCTCTTCAAATTACATTACTGAATTCCTCAATACCTTTTAGACATTTTTCCAACTTAGTCCTTGTGTAATCTTTCTTTTCTAATGATTAGTTAAACTATTATGTAACATTTGGTTCAGTCTATTTCCATTGTCTATTAATAATGATTGTATTTTGGCATACAGCAAGTTTAGTCTAATGGCTGCCTTTTTCCTGAAAAACTTTATGTGCTGAACAAAAATTAAGAAAAAAAAGCATTGAGAAGGTTTTCCCATAGCCAAATTTACCTTCAAGGAGAAAGGCCGACAAACTGTTGAGTAAGTCAAGAATGCTACTGAACTTTATATATTTAATGGGAGTTTAACATGCAAAATGTTTATCAGCCCTGCAGCATGTCAAGAGCTCAGTACAAAGTTTCTAAAATTGGCTGTATATCCACTTTTACTACTGATCGAACACATAGCTCCTCTGGAAACAGAGGTGATAGGAGCACCTCCAGAAACCAGCCATCGATTCACATGCCTACATGAGCATTTTGATGTTAAAGTCACAGCTAAATACAGCTGGAAGACCTCTGCATAGTTTATTTGTCTACACTCCAGCTGCCTCTGAGCAATGCAGGTAAGGTTTTGGAATCATCAGTTGGCTAAAGGAACTAAGGGATGTTACATAGCAGCTGAGACATGCTGAATAAATATGAGCCTCTTACCACACTCTGGAAGAAAAAAAAAAAGAAAAAACCCAATATCAACTACGGTAATTTCAATCTTTCACCAAGCTGGAAACGTGACCACAGTTGGCTATACAGTTCAACTAATCAAGCTATAGTGGTTGACTCATGTATTTCAGTATTAATCGTCCAAAAATCGTAACAACATTAAAATCAGAAGTTTACACTGAAGCAAGCAAAAGTTTATCCTAATAATTTTCAGTGTCCGTGTTTTCTAATTTTTTTAATTAACTGGGGCATTTTTTCCATACGTGATTATTACTCCAAAGCTTTTCCTTTTTTCTTTGTGGTATTTTGACTTCTCACCTAAGTGATTTCCACACAAACACAAGCTCTTCAGTGGTTACTCAATGCTACAATGTGTGACACTGCTGCAATGCCAGCAGAACTACTCATGTTGCAAGTGGAATTTCTCCAGTTTTTCAATTCCACTTTAAGTGTCTCTGAAGACTAGGGCTTTCGTGTGATTACACTTTTCATCTTGACCAGGAGTTCTAGATACCAGAAACATTAATTAAAATGAAATCCATGAAAGTTACTGATTTTTTCCTAATAACTTCAACAGTTTTACACAATGGGTAGATAAAGTAAGATCCCACGTGACCTGTCCCACAATTCTGACTCTTATCGTATTCTCTAATTAAAGAACTAACACTATTTCACAAATCTGATCTTACTATTCATGCACTTTTTTTGTTTCTTCACTGATTTCTCTGGTTTCTCTTCATTTTCATTCAGTTCTTCAGATGTAACCATTTTAAGACAGACTTACAGGACATAAACCAGCATTTTCTCCCTGATACACACGCACATGTACCTATATCCACAGAAGGACCTGAGCACCCTCAGCTATAGATGGGAAACATCTGACGACACAAATGGTTAAAAACCACCTCCTCAGGCTGGATCTGTGGATAAGGGAAAAAAGGAGGGGAGGGGAGATGGGGGGGTGGGGAAGAAAGGCAGCAACAAAGAAACACAAATAATTTCCTCTGCCCTTAGTCATTAAAAACCTTTGCACCACCTCAGGGAAGCAAGGTAATTCCCTTCCCATACTAGTAATGACTGCTGCACCTGTGTTAACTTAATCCCACATTATGGCCTCTAATGCCAGAGCACCAAAGTGTCAGTGCAGGAAGGACTATTGAGAAAGCATGTGCAATTCCACCACCTGAATTCAGAGCACTGTGCCTGGGTCAGCTTCCTTGGAGCAGCCAGAAACCTGTTTAAAAGATAAGAAAAAACAACCTCCGTGCTTTGCTTTCATTTGAAAGTATTTTGAAGTGCTTACAATTTGCTTCTGACAATTAGGCAAACCTAATTGAGCAACCTTTACTCCCACACATAGCTTTGTGCTTGTCACGGAATTTTTTAAAAGACAAAGAGTTGTCAATACTACCAAGACAAAAAAAAAAAAAAAGTTCTGTTTATTTTCTCTGAGCAGATCAGATCACCTCCACTACTATCATTTATCTCTATGTTATTCCAAAACCCAACGTTTTTCTATTTTCTCCAAAACTGACCTTTAGCTTTCAAAGTAGGTAGAGAACAGCACTAGAAAGCTGATGGAATTTAAAAATGGCTTTTTTCCTTTACGTTTGCTCCTATAGCACTGAAAAAAGAAACTCTCGGTTCCCTTTTCCACAGTACACATTCGTACATTTTGTTCTGTCAGTATGTCATGATATTATCATGACTTTAACAAATGCTACTAAGTCCACAGTCATCACTCTCACAGGCTTAAAAAAAGCATGGCGTGAGAAGAGTTAAGACCAAAAAAAGATCAGATTTTTATAATACTTTTTGTCTTTATGTCAGAAAAGACATTCTTGTAAGGATATGAATGTCATGCTTTGAGGTATAAGTTTTGTGTCCTTTGTAGTGATATACAAGGAAGGGCATTAGACCAGCTGGATCCAAGTGTCCATTGACATGGGTCACTAGCACTTTTCCCTCAAGCAGAAACAGCCGTGTGTGTGTGTGTACCTATAGAATCACCAGGCTGGAAAACACCTCTTGGATCATTGAGTCCAACCTTTCCTATCTGCCACTAAACCACGTCTCCATTGCAGGCGGTATGGTTCTGTGGCCATTTCTGGACTTCATCAGCTTGAAAGAAAGCCACTCAAAGGGTATGGCACACATGTCACCACTCTCCCTCCACCAGCTCAGGTGAAGACAGAGCTGCAACCTCTAAGCTTCTCTGGCAACTGTCACTCCATTTCCAATTCTTTCATAGAATCACTAGGTTGGACAAGACTTCTAGGATCATCAACCATTCCTATCAATCACTAAACTGTCCCTGACCTCCTCATCTACCCATCTTTTAAACACCTCCAGGGAAGGTGAATCAACCACCTCCCTGGGCAGTCAGTGTCCTAAGACCCTTTCCATGAAATTTTGTTTTCTGATGGCCAGCCTGAACCTCCCCTGGCAGAANAGCCAAGATGCCATCGGCCTTCTTGGCCACCTGGGCCGCTGCTGTCTCGCCTTCAGCCGGCTGTCAACCAACACCCCCGTTCGCACGTACACTCGCAGGTGACCGCCTGGCGAATCAAGACACAACAAGTTCTCCAAACAAACACCCGATGCCCTCGGACGCTCACACGCCCTTTCCCGTGTGTGGTAACCCCCTCGGCCCCCGCTGCTCCCCGGCCCCGCCGCGCTCCGCTCGCCGACGGGCGGAGGCGCCGCCCCGGCCCCGCGCGCAGGTGCCCCCCGCCCCCGGGGGGGGGAGGG
>WAAB01017534.1:64050-91476 GCA_013389865.1 Piaya cayana
TTTTTTTTATTTTTTTCTCTCTTTCTTTTTTTTTTTTTTTTTTTTATTTTTTTTTCCCCCCCTCCCTCGCTTGAAGTTTTCTTTCCACCCTCCTCTCCCGTATCCTGCCCTCCTCTTCCCAGACCTGTTGCTCATCCTCCCGGCATCATGTCCTTTGACCACACCATCATAACACCTGAGAACGGCTCCGCCAACGGGACGGCTGGTGGGACGGAGGGTGGGAAGCCCCCCACCATCCCCACCATCATGTTCATCTTCGGTGTGGTGGGCAACCTCACGGCCATCGTGGTGCTCTGCAAGTCCAGGAAGGAGCAGAAGGAGACCACTTTCTACACGCTGGTCTGCGGGCTAGCAGTCACCGATCTCTTGGGGACTTGCCTGGTGAGCCCGGTCACCATCGCCACTTACCTGCAGAACCGCTGGCCAGGAGGACCAGCGCTGTGTGAGTACAGCTCCTTCATCCTCCTCTTTTTCGGACTCTCTGGCCTCAGCATTATCTGTGCCATGTCTATAGAGAGGTACCTGGCCATCAACCATGCCTATTTCTACAACCATTATGTAGACAAGAAGCTGGCGGGGCTCACTCTCTTTGCCATCTACGCTTCCAACGTGCTATTCTGCGCTCTCCCCAGCATGGGTCTTGGCAAATCCACCTTGCAGTACCCAGACACTTGGTGTTTCATAGACTGGCGAACCAAGGAGGCCACCCATGCAGCGTATTCCTACATGTATGCCGGTTTCAGCTCCTTCCTCATCATGGTCACTGTGATCTGCAACATCTTGGTGTGCGTGGCCCTCATTCGCATGCACCGCCAGTTCATGCGACGCACATCTTTGGGGACAGACACCACTTCCAGCCGTTTATCTGACTTTCGCAGACGCCGGAGCTTCCGTCGGATGGCCGGAGCAGAGATCCAGATGGTTATTCTGCTCATTGCCACTTCCCTGGTGGTGGTCATCTGCTCCATTCCTCTGGTGGTGAGTAACATTGTGCAACCCTTCTTTTCCATCACCCGCACTGATGAGTCTTTTCTCCTCCTAGTTTGTGCTTGCAGGACAGAGTATTGTTTAGCTGGCACTGCAAACTGCTAAAATAACTTAAAGGTTGTTAGCATATATGCACAGTGAGAGAAGGTTGTATTGGTTTATGTTTTTAAGAAAAGAAACAAACTTAGCTCAAGACATGGGCTCTTTTGATTGGCTGAAATACAGCACCAAAAATTCTCATTGTTTTTTCCACTGTTAAACTGGATTCCACACAGCAGAAGTCTTACTGACAGCTAAAGGCGCTTTAAAGTTCACTTCCCAAATTAATTTGTGATGAGTGAGGTTTGGGTCTGGCCGGCATTTTTGGATGTTTATTGTGCTTCAGAAACTTGCACGCAGTTGCTGAAGGGTACAGCAGTCCTTGGTGTGCAGAAGGAAGAGAGAGCTCTGTTCACTTGGCACCAGAAACGTGCAGAGTGCTTCACACCCAGAACCTGAGCCAGGCTTCCCCTTCTGAGGGGTTTACCCACTACCTCTGGCATTGATCCCCTGCACTTGCATCCCTCCAGCAGCTTCCCCGCTGTGGGAGGAGTAAACGAAGTGTAACCACTCGTTGGTGTAATTCTCAGTTAAATGAGAGTTGGAGGAATCTCACCCACATAAACCTGGAGATCATAACAAAATGCCAGACAACATTACCACTAATGGTTTGCTAATTTTCTGAAATGGTTGATACAATTATTGCCATGGAATTTAATATGCAGGATCCACTTATTGCTATTCTTCCACCTTATCTCCAAGGAAGACAAAAGGGGAAAAAAAAAACCAACAAACCCACCAGCTGGAGGCTCAGTTCTTGCTTGCCACCCACTGTAATAAAAGTTGGCGAACTACTTCTGGCCCAGAGATGTTAAACAAATCATTGGCTTGCCCTGTTCGCCACCTTTCAAAACACAGCGTAGGAAGCCAAACAGTGATTGTCAGACAGAAAGTGGTTTTAGAAGGATTGTCTTAAGGGGGTTTACTGTTGTTGGTAGCACGATCCCTCTGTCATAGAGGGGCTCCAGTGAGTGTGAAATACAGCTGGGGACGCAAAACAGTATATTCTACAGTAAGGAAGTTGAGAAGTACATGTGAACAGGACTGGAGAGGTCAGAGCAGCTGTAATCACAAGGCCAGTTTTGCCACATTACTGACATAAACAGAAGCCAGTGAAGTGTGGCTGTGCTGGAGTATCAGCACCTCAGTTGTCCCTGAAGGCCATCTCCCATCGTTTGGCTTTCTCACTTGGCCGTGTGCTGTGGCATGACCAAGTGCCATGCTTGACATCTGGAGGAAGTGGTGAGGTGCCATCTGAGCTGCAGGCAGGGTGTCTCTGAGAGGTGCACCTGTGCTGAATGGAGGAGCTGCACTCAAGCTGCCCTGCAGTCTAGCTCCAGAAACTGCCCAGGTAAGCCGACCTGCTGCATCAGGAACCACCAGGTCACGGAGTGGCCAAAACCTCCGTGGTGACGTGGGCTGACAGTACTTAATTTGATTTATCTTCTGTTATAACAGCTACTTCACAAAACCGCCAATACTTTGCTTTCAGCAAAGAAGCTGGTAAATTTAAAGAACGGTTTCTGGTAATTAAATACAGTGTAGTAATGTAATACAGGGTATTGGCTGAGGGACTTAAGCAGTTTCAGAAAAAAAGCCACGCTTCATCCTATGGAGGAGTGGCTGGAGGAGGGCTGAGAAGTGTGAAGATAAAATGCAAAAGGAAATTGTTCATATTAATTTAGAGCTCAAAAGCCTTTTACAGAATATTAAGATAAAAAAAAGAAGAGGGAAAAATCAAGAGGGAGGTGTTACCAGAAAAGGAACTGGATTGCTGACAGTTAAAATTAATGGAACTGGGTGGGGCTGAAGGCTTATTATTTAAACAGTAGCTAGTGAAAAACTTGTATAAAGCAGAGGTATGTGAAGGTGCAGGTGATAAAGTTGCGTAGCTCTCTCAGACCTTGATTTCACTACTTAGAACGGCACAGTGTTACCTTGTCGGTGTTCACGTAAGTTAGTTGTTCCCTGCTAAAGCAGCAGATCTTTTCTGTATCTAATATGAGGTAAGAGACTGACATTTCATTTATATAGATGACTAAGAAAAAAAAGGAAGTTTTATTTAAAGAAAAAAAAATGAAAGCAAACCGACCACCACATGTATACACATCATCACAGTGTTCAGTGTGGTTAAATTTCTTTGTTGTTAAGTAGTTTTTATAAGTCATTAGCCTCCCCCTGTGGGAATGATGTATAGCCTTATAAGCTTCATTGTGCCATGATGTAGTGCAGCACATGCTGCTGTATTAAATCTTCTGGTTGCATATAAATTGAGGCTAAGAATTCAGGTATAAACTCAGAAAAGTGCACAATTTATGGTACAAATCCCTAGACAGAGCCATGGGCAGAGACAGGAGAATCACTAATACAGAGGTACATTTTCATGACTCGACTTTTAGGGAGCTGTCACCGAGTGAGAGGTTCACCTATAACAGGACAGCCCAGCAATTACCAAGAACACCAAGCTGTAAGGTCCGGGTGGCAGCATGATGCAGAGGCACAAAGCAAGCTCACACAGTGCTTTGTGACTGAAGTTTTCTGAGGAGTTGACTTTGTACTGATGATTTCAGCTGAACAAATTATTTTTTAAGTCAAAGCAAAGCAACTTCTGAACAAGATACAGAAGTCTAATATTTTTTAGGATGAATACTTTCACAACGTAATAACATAGCAGGCAGAGGCAGTTCAACGGGCTACATTTATTAGAGTTTAACAAAAAAAATTATCAAGTCCTAAAATATTAAATAGCCCTGAAATAATCAGCAAAGGCTTGTGTTGGTTTAAGAAGTGGTTAAAGAACAGGGAGCTGAGTCACAGAGAACAGCAGTTTTTAATAATGAGATGCTCCAGCACTCAGTTTACAAGTAGGGTTGTTTAGTGTCTTAATGATTTATTCATAAAATCAGCAAAAATTTACAGTAACAAGTGTTGTAACAAAGTTATGGAGGATTGTGCAAAATGCTGAATGAACTTGACAGAACTCAAGACTGCTAAAATTTGTCAGGGAAAGAAAAGTTCAGTGAAAAACATTAGTGAAAGGAAACTTTTTGATATAACCTGATGTGTTCTAAATTTGCAGAAAAGGATGTGCAAAGCATGAAGAAGAATCTGACAATAGTTTAAAACTTAAATAAGGAAAACAACATAAATTTTGCTCTGACTCTTGTCTGCACTCCATGCTGCTTATCTTGCCTTTTGAAATATCGTTAGTTTTTAGAAAATAGAATTGGATAGAGTTTAAAGTAGGGAGTAAGTTTTATTTGGAGGGATTTTGTGAAGAGTAAAAGTAGAAGTTATTATCTGGTCTTTAAATACCCGAGTCTTTCAAGAGTAAATAGGCACACACTTCTGAAAAGCTGTAAATCACTCCAGAAGTCTGTTGGATACTCTGAAGATTTTTTTTTTAAGTGCACAATATTTTTCTAACCCTGACCACTGAAAATTGTTGTTAAATTATGGTGAAGCAGAAAATAAAAATAAAATAAAATCCAGTGTCGTAGGGTGATTGCGTGAAATAGTCAGCAGTTTCTAACTTAATGTTTGATTGATCTACAAGTTTGGGGTTTCTTTTGGCTTGGTTGGTTTTGACATTTTGCTTTAAATAATTTCAGGGACTGTCCACAGCTGACAGCAAGGCTGCAGATGTGATTTTTGAGCAACAGATTAGATACGAAGCAGACACCTTCAAGACACCCTTGAAGGGCAAAAGTTATTGGCTTCTACAACTGAAAGACTTGTTCCTGCTTACTAAGGAACCCTTTTTAGATTTATCCTTCTGGAATGTGGGAAGATTTTGAGCACAGGTAGAAGCTATGAAGACAATTACCAGTGTGACTGTAACTATAGAAGTCACTTTACAGTACTTCATAGGATTGTAAATCATGATTTGCATCTGTAGCAAGTAAAAAGGGAAGGTAGAAAACAGCTCAGAGGACTCTCACCCTACAAGTACCTACCAATTCAGCATAAACTCAGCATACTTTGGAGCTATGTGCTTCTTAACACAATTACTAATAAACCGCTAGTATGTTGCCTGAATTCTACTACTATGAAGCTAACATACAAAACTTATTCTTTTCCAGTTTTAATTGTTTGAGTCTGCTTCTTTGGTTGGGATTTCAAATTGCACAAATTCAAGTATCAGATTTGGTAATTTAGTAGTGGATTCCACTTACTTGGCACTTAAAAGATCCGAGGCAATATCCTTTCTCATGCTACCTCCTGCAGCGGAAGAATTCTAGCTAAAACAGGACGCATCTATTGATTCGTATTTCTTTTTAAAGATGATGCATTACTAAATGCTGTTTAATCAGTGTGTAAAGAAATTATAAAACTGTCATTCCAATACAGATTAATTTTTACCATATCATGATTAAGATGTAAATCCAGCAGTTGATCTGAACTGATAAATGCATGTGACATTCTGGGCGGCTTGTAATAAAAGACATAAATAATGAAGAGACCTTTCAGGGAAGTAGAAACAGTTCTGTGCAGTTCAAAGTTTTCACTAAATAGATCCATTTCATGAATCTTTAACCTGTATGTGCTGTATACTTGTCAAAATTAAATAATGTACACAGACAAAACGTAAAGTAATCTGCGCCACACAATTAGCAATTGTCCTTCACAGCCACAGAGTCAGAACTTAAAGACATTTTTGTATTTCCATCAAGACTGCCAGGTAGACAGGCAAAGGTGAAATAGGCACCTCAGTTTCATATACTGGTTATCAAAAGAACAATCCCCCTATTAAACCACTGACGTGTAACTATAGCTCCAAGTTTAAAAAATAGTCAGGTCTCCAAAGTTGAACTGTGTACTTCTCCACCTATCTTCAAAGTGTGGCTTCTGCTCTTGTGATCTGAATGAACTCACCAGCAAATACCCCTCCCTGTCACACCTCTAATCTTCCTGTTAACGACTGTGTTTAGTTATATGACCTGCTATAAGGACTCCACTCCCTCAACACTGTCCTTTGAACTCTTGGCTCTGCAGGCATGTACCCATCCAATGATCAGCTGGTCAAACACATAGATGAGCACTTTACACCCTTCCAGTGGGTATTCCCCTGCATGAGGAAATCTCAGTGCAGTAAAAGAAAAGCAGCATTTCAAAAGAGACGTTTTAATGGCATAGGTGAAATCCTCTTGGGGAAATTTGGCCTTTGTGTGTGTGTACATATATGTATTTGACTTCTTGTCATTTTGGGGGGGGGGGGGAGAAAAAAATCCTACACTAAAGAAGGTTTTTCAAGAACAAAGTTTAACTGATGCCAGACGACATCTCATCACCTTACTGTCAACCGAATGAACATGAGCCAGCAGTAGCCCAGGTGACCAAGAAGGCCAATGGCAACTTGGCTTGTATCAGAAATGGTGTGGCCAGCAGGTCCAGGGAGGTTATTCTCCCTCTGGACTCGGCACTGGTGAGACCGCTCCTTGAATCCTGTGTTCAGTTCTGGGCCCCTCACCATAAGAAGGATGTTGAGGCTCTGGAGCGAGTCCAGAGAAGAGCAATGAAACTGGTGAAGGGGCTGGAGAACAGGCCTTNTGGACTCAATGATCCTGCGGGTCTTTTCCAACCTAGTGATTCTGTCTTCAACTGCCTGTAAGGGGGTTGTAGTGAAGTTGGTGTCAGTCTTTTCTCCCAAATGACAGACGACGGGGCAAGAGGGAAAGGCCCCAAGCTGTGCCAGGGCAGGTTCAGGTTAGACACCAGGGAAGGTTTATTCACCGAAGGAGATACCCCGAGCAGGTTGCTCGGGGAGGTGTTTGAGTCACCACCCCTGGAGGTATTTAAAAGACGGGTAGTTGAGGCGCTGAGGGGACGGGGTTTAGCAGGGGGACAGGGACGGTAGGATAGAGTCTCCGAAGGGGCAACCGCGCCACCCAGCGGCGCTGCCGGGGCAGGCGGCACCGAGCACCGCCCAGGCCGAGCTCTGTGAGGGGCCTGGCTGGTCTTCTCCAGGCCAGGGGTACCAGCACTCACAGAGCCGCAGATATCGACAGGAGGCTGCTGCAAAATAAATAATGGCACAAACCCATAAAACTTAATAAAAGAAAAACCCATAAAAACAAATTCAGCATGTGTAGGGATTCCATTTGGAGTGCTTGAATGTCGTGTCTGGATTGACAGAATAGTAACTTAGCCATCTCAGAGATATTTGTGGTGTTAGAAATCGTCAGGAAAGTAATGAAGAATAAAACTTGCACCATTATTTTGCTGTATAAGTTCAATTTTCCCCATCTTTTTAATTCCACGGGCAGGTTTTGTTGCCCATAAACCTACAAAAACATGCTGAGAAAGAAAATGCAGGCAGTCATTGATGTGGCTTTTCTCAGATTCAGAGGAAGAAGTTGAAGAAGACAGATCCTGTCTTCTAACCAGAAATTTTAGTCTTCAATTTTGTGGATAATAAACAAAAAATGCCAACTAAATAGTCGCTTTATGGAGCAGCTTTAACATCTTAAATTCTTAACCACTTCATCAGTATTTTTATCCTTTCTGAGTAGAAACAAAATGCTGGCTCATGTAGGAAGAGCAGAGCACTCCAGAGAGTCCAGTGCTGCAGTCTTCTCATTATCATGTCCTATTAAAAATCTCCTAATAGGGGGGCCTTCCTTTATTTATTTTTTTTTAACACTTCTTTTTTCCAAATCATGCCGCAGCAAGCAAACAGTTGAAGATATACAAACAATTCCAGTAAGGACAGGTGCCAGGAAAATGCACTGCTAAATTTGGGAATCGACAGCTGTACTTGTTTCCAGCGTCTAGCATATTTGGATAATAATCTGTTTCAGTTTGTTTCTAAACAATTATTAGACCTTTGCTAGAGAAACTGATTGCCCAAGTTTCCTCTGTGGAGTCAGATATCTCTTTTCAGGTAGCATAGGAGTTAAGGTATATAAGAAAGAAGGATGCAGGTCTAAATCTTTGCCTCTAGGTTCTATCTAGAAAAAGGAGTTTTACAACACATCAGCCAAAAGGCGGAGGCTCAAGGATTAATTATGAGGGGAAGGGAGCTATTCCTTTCCCACCTGTAACAAAGAAGGCAAATTTACATAGAGATTCATCTCTGGTTTTTTTGCTATTTCCAAAAATAAACAACACTGCTAGTCTGAGATGCCTGGCTTTGCCATCCTTTTCTCTTGTTATAGCTTGCAGTAGCAAATCTAGATCTCTGCTTTGAAATGTAAACTTGGATTTCCTGATATAGTTGTATAATTATGTGTTTTTCTTCCCCTATTTCCTTGTGTAGGTTCGTGTTTTTGTGAACCAGCTATACCAGCCAGAATCAGTGAGGGATGTGAGACAAAACCCTGACCTGAAAGCCATCCGCATTGCCTCAGTGAACCCGATTCTGGACCCGTGGATCTACATCCTTCTTCGCAAGACGGTGCTCAGCAAAGCCATTGAGAAGATCAAATGCCTCTTCTGCCGCATTGGAGGGGCTCGGAGGCAGCATTCGGGGGGGAATTTTAACTGTGTGGATGGCCGCAGGACCTCCTCTGGCATGTCAAGTCAGTCACCCTCCTTCATCTCCCGTGAGCTGAGGGAGATCAGCAGCACCTCGCAAACACTGCTCTATCCTCTGGAGTTAAGTGAAAGCAGCATCAGTGGTCGGGTGCTGCTTCCAGGCCCCAGTGCCAGCTTGGCTCAGTCTGACACCACATCAGTAAGGACACTGCGTAGCTCGGAGGCCTCGGACTCTTCTCAGGGCCAGGACTCCGAAAGCATCTTGCTGGTGAATGAGATCAAGTCTGGTGGCGGGGCCAGCTCTGCGTCCAAGAGCAGCCCTCTCCAGGTCACCTTCCCAACAGAGACATTGAATTTATCAGAAAAGTGTATATAGATCGCCATGAAAGGCGTCAACATTGGGGATACTTCCTGGTACATTGGAAAAACTGGTGCAATAGTTAGGTGTTTTGCCTATTTGAGGGGAGAAGGGTTCAGCTGTGCTCCAAAGGGCTGTATTCCTCTTGCCATGTGATGGGTACATTTTTCTTAGACTACTGAGGACTGTGTGAAACAGACACTGCACTTAGGTTCTGCCATCAGAAATGGTGCAAGGCAGGTCTAATGGGACTGGAAACATGAACTGCCTTGTCTTGTTTGGTGACACAGGAGACCTACTGGACCTCTAGAAGTAGAAAGACCCATCAGTTTGGTTTTTTTCCTTTTCGTTCTTTTTGTTTCTAAATCTGGTAGAACTGTGTTTTCTTTCCCCATGGTTGCTCAGCTAAAAGAGTTTAAGCTTCTGGTACTAGAGCTGAATGTGAGGCAGCTGCTAGGAACTGGACAGAGCTATTCTGAGAGCTGCCTGGGGTGGGATTTTAAAGTGTCTCACTAAAGCATGAAAATGTGAATTTTTACCATTGTATATATATCAGGATTGAAAATATTTAAAAGTCTATTCTTCTCTATGAGAAGGTTTTTTACTAATACAAGGTATATAGAAACAATTTCCAGCCTTCTTTTCCCCAGGTATTTCCTGCTGATAAGACATTCTTGGTTTAGTTTTGTTGTCCATACTAGGTTCACAGCTGATGAGGTGAATCTCTAGCTAAGAACACATAAGCACTTTCTGAGTGAAATGGGAATATTTGCGCTATTAAGAGAGAAAAAGAAAACACATCCTTTCAGTTAAGAATATTCATTTTCAGTATATGTACATACCAAAAAGCCAGATTTTATTTATGTGCTGAGGATGTTTCTCTGTGTAACGCATCTGTGCCTCTCTGAGTACTTTGGCCCACATTCTGCACACACTTAGGCACACACTTAACATCACCCATCAAAGTAGTCCCTCTGCTGCCAGGGAGACTCCTTACATGTAAAGTTAAGGACATATAGAAGTGCTTTCAGTATCAGGGCCTAAAACTTTCAATCCTTGGTTAATAGTCTTAATAGTCACTTTAGTTAAAGCATCACTGATGTAATAAAGGTATTTTTTCATAACATTTATCATTTTACTTTAAATAGTAAATAGAATTTTATGACTGTGTAATCTGATACTCCATCAAATAAATGTACAAAACTATGGAAGCAGAATCTTCATTTAAAAGGTATAGATTATATAGAAGCGTCTCCTGATTTTGCAGCCCTTGCAAATCATTTGTTCCTAGAGTTTTAACAGTAAACACATCACCAAAACCAGCTGTTAACCACTGACAAAAAGGAGTTCTGTGTTTTATGTTGTAAGGGTTAAGTCTTGTTCCAGAAACACTGTTTATCAAAACAATTCTGTACAGATGTTTGGAGGGTGTTTGTCAAATACTAAGCATGTTATGCTGCTTGAAGTGTTTTCATGTGAAATGCTTTATTGTAATCTTGAGCCTTAAGTTGATATGTTTAAGCAGTTGTACTGACCAAAGTAATTTTGGAGATCACAATTAAATGGAAACGTTCTGCTTGATCTCAGAAGTTTGTATGAGTCTGCCAGACAGTGCCAACTCCTCTCCTTAACATACTGCCCTTGGAATGGTTTGCACTCATCTGCTGACAAAACATACTTTGTAAGTTTCCAAAACACCACAGAATGATTGCTATCAGCAAGAGGCAGCTGTCTTCAAAAATGTCCCCAAGAGCACCAAGGTAGAGTCATGGAAATTCTTTATGTGAGCAAATAAAAAAGTGAAAAGACTATACTTAGTTAAACCTCAGCCTAGCTCCATTATTTTCCTTCAACAGGTGAGCAGTGTAGAAACTGAAGCTAAATCTCCACACAAATATGTGCAGCAGTAGCCACTTTTTGACCAGTTAAGCTGGGGAACAGTATTACTTAAATTCCTACAGCAGCTATAGATAAAGATCTGCCTGAATTCTTTGTAATTAAACCACTTAACTTTTGTCTGCTGCTAACCAGTGACCAACAAATAGAAAACACTCATCGTGCTTCCCAAGACATGAAACAGTACCTGGCAGTGCAGGAAGGTGGGGCTGCCACCTGCCCCAACACTGGACTGCACCATCGCAGCTGGCCTGAAGCAGCACACTGTAATGGTTTTGAGTTAAAACTCCCCCCAAAACCCTCACAGTATATTGCAGCCACCCTCCCTTCCCCCAGACCCTGCTGTCCCAAAAATCCAGGAGAAGGTAAGAGAGGCTGAGAATACAAAATAATCAAAACAGGCAAAGGCTAAGTGAATATATATATAATGTATTAACACTATATGTAACTAACATACTACATTGGTGGTTCAGTGGTAAAATTCTCTACTACATATACAATAATCGGAAAATAAGTGAACCCCCCAGAAATAAACAGTGTTTCCCGGAGAGNTATTGTTGGGACTGTGTGCAATGACAGAATTAGATATATTAAGTGTATAATAAGTGTTTAGATAAGTGAAGGCTTATTATTATAAGTGGGAGTTACTTTATTTTTTTATTAATATTGTTATTTTCAGCATTACTGATGAGAAATACAATTGGTCTGGAAGAGCTTTAAGCAAGAATAGACTATCTTAAGTAGCTGACCTAGCTCCCCTTAGCAAACGTACAACCCTGAGGTGTTCTTCCTGCCCACAGCACTGCTGGTGTGTCTGTAGTGGACTGGACTCACAGCACATGTTATCAGCACCTCAGTAAATGAAGCTGAAAACTCCCAAGCAGGCTATTGCTCCCAGTGTCTCCTGAGCAGTACTGGAATTGCCTGCCACAACTCACTGGCAGTGCACAAAGACAAAAAGGAAGCATCTCTGCTGCCTAGGTGCAGAGATGGGCAGTCCTGGCTAAAAGGACTGGGTACGTGTGCCTTTGGTTAGGGTGACAGACTTGTCCCCATCAAATGCCTGACAGTCTCACTCAGCTTTGGCACCCTCCCACTAAGGTTACTGAATTATCTTCATCAGCCTCCCCAAGCATAACAAGTCTTATAAAATAAAGCTACAAGTTTACAGAGGTTAATTTGCAACATGGAAGTTTAAAAGGGTGGGTCTCTTCCTGCTAGGTACTATGAGCAGCTTCCATGCATAGAAGGGCTTCCCTTCTCACACATAACAGCTTTCTTCCACTCCCATATCCCAGAGATCCATATACCCCAAAACACATCTGTATCCACCTTCCCTAGTCCTCTGTGTTCACAGAAAATGCACTCTGCTGTTCAAAAATTTGCCATACGAAAATTGTATCTCCCTGACTCACTCTGCAGGCCCTGTGACTGACAGTCCTCTCACATCTAGCAGTTTGTCCTGCTCACATCCCACTCCACCACTGCACAGAACGTTTTCCATCCCAAGACACCACTGGACCTCACATCCCATTACCACGCCCTAAAAATCCAGACTTAACTCAATTTAAACCCCTGTCCTGTGCCACAGTCTAGAGAATCTACTCATCACAGGCAGGATGACAGCCAGTATCTGTAGGAGGCATTGATTTCTATGAAAATTTGTATTTTAATTTGAATCTCTGATCAATAATACAAGTTAGCATTATGATTTGGCCCAGGTTTAGGGTGTAGGATATACTGACAGAGGTCTTAGACCATAAGGGTGGGTTGTAGGATCCCACTTTAACTCAAGCTTATACATTCCTGCTGTCTGCAACAGCAGCACTGCCTGACCTAAACCAGTGCAATGCCAAAGTGTTAACAAAACCAGTGTCACCCACTGCCTTCAAATGGCACTAGCCATCATCCTAACCAAGAAACTTCCTACAAAGTTGAATACTACCAGACCTTTCCATTCCTAGGCCTTGTTCTAGACCTGCCAGCTTTACCAGATCTGGAAACGAACTGAGGTCTACGTCATGTGCTTTCTGAACCCTAATAGTCAACTCATTCTCCACCTCCAATCTTTCCCCTTGATCATTTACCCTCTATAACCCTTAGGTCTCCTAGAGCTGTGGCTCTTAAAAAATCAGCCAACACAACTGGAAGGATCCAGCAATTATCCACATTTATAAGTTCCTCCCACGTCTGAACTATATCTTTTTGGAGATACCACACTCCAAGAACTCCAACCCACTCAGGAACGTAATGTTAACACATTACCAGCCTACAATAAAGAGAGAGTGCTGTGACCTGCCAATAAACCAAGCCCATAAGCTTCTGCTTTCCTGTTCCCCAGTCCTAAGTACACTTGGTATATATTTCTAGCTATTACTTAACTTCAAAATAAGTTAAGAGACTGCCTGCCATCAACACTAGTTTTTACCTCCTTCCCCTTGGTTTTGGAATTTAGAGGGCACCTACTTTGATGACTAGGTAAGTTTCCAATGCTACCTCTATAATCTTGGTAACCAACAACAATCAATATTCAATACAGGTTTCACTACGAGAGTAGAGGGAACTGTTACATTTGCTTTTTTCCCCCTTTGCAACTACTTTTAACAGCCGATCTCTTACATTATCATCAAATTAAAGTCACTGTTGTGTTATCTGACCCATACATTTTTACCCACTAGTGTTGTCAAAAATGATTTGTTCTCTCTCAGTATAATCTAAGTCTTTAAAGATACTTATCTCTGTCTGTTAGTGTGGAATCAATGTGCCCCATTTGAGCATCTGAAGTTAACTGCCAGTCACCTTGAGCTTTGTTTGTAGGCAATGGAAATAATACGGCACCCTAACACAAGGCATTGGAATAGCCCTCTGAGGCTGTGTACTTCTTTTCACTGGATATAAAGGGATTCAAAGGAAAAAAAAACTTTTATTTTAAATTATGGAATCATAGAGTGGTTTAGTTTGGAATGGACCCTCAAGATCATCCAGTTTCAACCTCTCTGCCACAGGCAGGTACACCTTCCACCGGATCAGGTTGTTCAAAACTCCATCCAGCCTGGCCTTGAACATCTCCAGGGATGGGACATCCTCAGCTTCCCCACACAACCTGTGCCAGTGCCTCACCACCCTCACAGTAAAAACTTTCTTCCTAATATCTAATATAAATCTGCCCTCTTTCAGCTTAAAACCATTACGCCTGGTCCTATCACTGCACTCTCTAACAAAGAGCCCCTCCCCAAATGCCCTGTAGGCCTCTTAAGGCTGCTGTAAGGTCTCCCTGGAGACTTCTGTCCTCCAGGCTGAACAACCCCAACTCTCTCAGCCTGTCCTCATAAGGCAGGTGTCCCATGCCTATGTTCCATGCCTCTGATCATCCCTGCGGTCCTCCTTTGGACTCGCTCTAACAGATCCACATCCTTCCAAGGGCTCCCAAACTGACCACAAAACACCATACGAATTTTCATGAAAGCAAAGGGCCAGAATCATCTCCCTCCACCTGCTGGTCACAATTCTTTTGATACCTCCCAGGATACATTTGGCTTTCTGGGCTGCCAGCACACACTGCCAGCTCACGTTGAGCTTCTCATCCACCACCACTTCCAAGTCCACTCTTCAAAGCTACTTTCCTCCTAATCTGTTGTTGTTGTTGAGATTTCCTGTTTTGCAATGCTGCAACACTTCAGCATTTTAACATGATTCATATGGAAGGCAAAAACACAGAAGCTACAGCAGCCACTGCCATTAGTGATGAAGAATAAAAATAAATGACCAGTAGCAAAGTGACAGTGTGTTTCACACATATCCTATTGTAGGTAACACAGGCTATCTATCTCCTTTGAGTTCCTCACATTTGGATACATACTCCTGAGAGTTTTAAAATCACTGAGCACTATCTTTTATGAAACACTTCTCCTGAGATGTCTTGTCTTTTTTTTTTATGCTAACACATTAGTATGTTCGGCAAAGAGAGAAGCCAACTAATTTAATGAGTAGCAGCCTAAAACAGTCAATGATAACCTTTTTTCTTGTTAAAACCAAAAGAATAAAGAGGCATTACTCATCAGCAAAGAAGTCAATATTTTATTCAAACAGATCCAAAAAACCCCACACATGCAAAACATGGCATGCTGTACAAAAAAAAACATGTTGAAATCATTATTTTTTAAACTTCTTCCCAATTTGACAATAATAGTGTCACGAGAACTTATCTGCTCTACAAAACACTATGGTCCTGGCAGTAACAAGAATTTATAACCTAATCTAATCAGAAAAAACCAACATATAGTACAGAGGATGGAAACAACCACCTCTCGAACCTGGCATGGGTACTGCCAGCTGCTGTAGATGTACACCAGTACATCAGTTTGGCCCAGCAGTGCTGAAGTCAATAGGAATTTTTTTAATCATTTCAGTGGATACAGACTTCGTGATATCATGAACGTATAAAAGGACAGACACAGTCCTTCCTGAATCAGTAAATACAGAACACTGACACAAATACAAAGCACAAAGAAAGAAAAGATGTGTTGAACTAGAGCCGAGCTCCTTCAAAATGAAAACATTCTTTAAATCTGCTAGGACATTTCCTTTTCTAGACAGAGAATGTCTCCTTTTTGAAGAAATCTGACCAAATCCTTCTCATACTAGCTTTTCCTTTGGCTGAAAACATTGTATTATTTACGTTGTTAGGAAAAATAAGATTAAAAAATCCTTCAGCTAGGATAATTTAAACCCTCTATCAAACCATATCTTATTCAATGCCTGTTCAGTAAGCATTTAAGATCTATTTCTGAACTGAATGAAAAAAAAAGCACGATGTTGTTTTCTTTTCTTAATATATTTTAGTTGCTGCAATTGTAATTATTTTGAATAGTCAGGAGATGTTAAAAACTGTAAATGTTTTGTGTGTGCATGTGCAAGCACAGATCTAAAAACTTATATATATATACACAAAAATATATTCAGGAAGAGTCTTGCAAAAATTAATGAAAACTTAGTAAGTAAAACATATCAAATAAGTTTTTGATAGGGACAATTAATTTCTGCAGACTGGAAGTGTCCTGTTAAAGTTATTCAGCTGGACGCATGATCTGAGATCAAAATAGTTTTTCTACAATACATTTTCTATTGCAAAACTCACTATACTCCTCAAGCAACATTATTTCCTTTTAACATGAGTCAATTTGAAAATAGAAATGATATGAAAAATGCAAAGATGACTGATTTTAAAAGGTTTTACTTGTCTACAAAACCATTATGCAAACATTTTTATTCTGTAAAATATTATCAAAACCAAGTAGAAATTATGTGTTCCTAATGCTCAGTTCCCCACGAATGCTTGTGTTGACTATTTTGTCCAGTCCAGTTACAAGATGACCATCTCTACCATGTCTCCAAGACAATGAAGCAAGAGCTGTTTCAGCTCCGTGCACAAAGAATCAGCCTGAGTTTGTTTTTCTGATCTGCTCATGTAAGGTATCAACAGCCACCTTCCCCTAAGGAAAGATTAACATCAAACGAATTTCCTATGTTATTCCTCTTAAGTTAATACAACCTGAATACAGCACCCAAGATCAAAAAAAAAAAAAAAAAAGAAANAAAAGGTAAAACCAGGAGACTCAGAGAATGCTGTCCTGAAAACCTGGTTCACTAAGAATGTTCTTTAAAAAGAAGGTTGTAAGGATTAGGAAAAACAAATGGACTCCCTTTATCAAATTAGTCTCACCAGGCAAGAAAAGGCTAGATGTAAGACACTTCAGATGACAGACTTCTAACTCCAACAATTTTACTTTTGGTGATGTCTGCAGCAGAGTACTCAAGATAAGGAAAGGCTAGTTTCAGTCTCAGCTGATTTTTCTGCCAGCTTTCTTCCATCACTAATAACTAAGCATTTGAGTGCTTGTTTTGGAGAGCATTTCCATTCATCTAATCACAAAGTGTTTAACCCATAACCTATGAAAGTAACATAAGGTTTCTACCCATTTAATTTGACCACAAATCAGATGCCTGACCTATCACACACACAGAGACACACAAATACAAACAAGAAAAATAATAAACTATCTCCGCTTCGTAGGAAACTTCATCATAGAAAAGTAATCTTAATGAAAAATAAAGACTTCTGATAACAGACAACAGTTCTGGAAGATAAATAACAAATAAGGATTGAAATATATTTTTTAAAGATCCCTTTTACAGTTTAAAGGAAAGCTTATTAATTACTGGGAAAACATAGACAATAACTTGTAAAATTATGAAATATATAAAGATGAAAGCAGTTGCTAGAAATTAGTTAAGCATTTTAACATTACATTCACTCATAAGATTTTTAGAATAAACTCTAAACTCTTGGGTTTCATCTCGAAAAATACGGATGGAACAACAACTCAGGTCATTGCTTTTCCAATTTACAAAAGTAAAATAACATCAGTTCTCTAACTTTGGTAAACTCTCCTATTGCTTAAGAAACAAACAAAAAAACCAGGCAAGCCCAATACAATAAATTACACTACTTCTTAAAACAGCATGGTAACCTATAAAGCTGCTCTATCGGGCTCTGATGAAAAGGGTTTCATCAGGAGTTGCAGGGCAACTCTCCTCAGTAACAGTCTCCACTGTCCCTGAAGCATTAACAATCACTACTGTTTTAGCTGTTGAAAGAGCTTTTTCCTTCTCTGCAATGGCAGCACAGACTGCCACAATTTCATCACTTTCGAAGTCATAGTCTGGGATTGGTTCTTGTCCAAGCTCTTTCCCTTTTGCCAGTGCTTGCAGTGCCTCATTTTTTGTTGCCTTCTGCTGTTCATGTAGTTTTCTTGCCCAGGAAAGGTCCTCTTTCCATACCTCAGGGTTCATTGGAAAGATGTGTAAGGATACCTGGAAACTTCGGATTGCCTATAAACAAAATAGGGAAGAAACAAGGATTGGAAATTTTAAAGCTCATATATTTCACATATCTCAACATAGAAATTAACAAAGAAACATAAATGTACATCATTCAAGCAAAGACGAAACTGACTTTACTCCAGTCTGTCTTCAGTGGAACAATCCTCCCTTAGCTCTAAGTTCAATAGCAGCATTATTCCCAAACAACTGTGTCCAGGTGTATGAAAGCATCAAGAACTCATGAACAGATCAGGACCCTGGCAACAAGGGCACAAATAAGTCTCATGTCTTAATAATATTGCTATAATGTCAAAACATAAGACATGTCAAAAATAATATTGCAATTAAAAATGGAAAAGCAAAAATATTTTTTGTTTGTTTTGATAATTTTCTACCCCACTTTTCTCCTGAGAGGAGAATGTAAAGGAAGGCAAAAGCAGATAGATATGGTTTAAAGAAATACAGAAAAGGGATGATTCAGATTTGAGTATCACTAATATTGCTGCTTTTATATTAGCATGTAGTCATTTCACATACAGACCTAACACTAGTGTAATCCTAGCTGCATGATAAGCAGTTTCCAGAACAGGTTTATGGTTGCAAACACACTTACCTAAACAGGCAAAAGTAGACAAATGAACTACCAACTTGGAGAGTTGCTCTAAGAAAGAACTCCTGTAATCTTACAAACAATGCAATATTAATATAAGTAAGGCTAGTTGAGACTATGTCTCCTTGTCTTTCAGCTCAACTGGGAAGTCCCAAAAATAAAAATAATAATGACAGAAGTTGTTAAATATAGCAAAGCTGAACATCTAATCCAGTAGATGTGTTATTTGGCAATAAGAAGAGTACTACAGTACTGGGAAAGAGCTAGACCAAAAACTACAACTGTATTTGGTTTATAGCGAAAAGGCCAAGACTGACCTTACCGACTCAGACTCGTGTATGTACATTCAGGCACGTGTGTGTTTCACATTTATGACTGTATGGTCTGTTATGGAAATGACCATCTGAGTGGCCAGACTCTTGTGTGATGATGTATAGAAGCTGCCCTGTAGGGTAGGAAAACAGTGGTGATATAGATTTGGATTATATTTGGGAAGAGTTCCAGCAACTTGCATACAAAGACTTCAAAGACGTATGAAAAAACCATCAAATTCCATATTCTGCTGTAATTTATAAATACTTAAACCATGCAAATTAATTTGAAAAATCACAACTTTTCATCTGCATTAATAGAAACTACCTATTCATTCTTCTGCTAGCAAAGATTAATGTACAAACTCCATGTGACGCAAATTCAGCAGACAAAGAGATACAAGTAAGATTTAATAAATGCTGATTATGCTATCGGTATTACTGCTGTTGCAATAGGAAAACTTTCAGTTCCAGGAAAAAAAAAAACCAACAAAAATGATATTGGTCCATAGCCAACTCTGAAGTGTTGGAGCATGCAGAACTTAAAACAGAAGGAGAACAGTTTAATTCTTGCCAAACAGTGTCATTTTATTCAGCTTTGCAGCTCTTAATTTCCAGGGATGGATGAGCTACAAGAGAAGACTAAATGCTCCTTTTTGTATTTCTCTTGAAAACAAAATATGAACAAATGCCATCTGCTTTTAAGTTTTCCAAGAAAGAGGCCCCCTAATTAATACCTGTCTATATAGTTATACTCATGCACAACATTAAACACAGTAATCAAATATAAGGTAACGTTTAATAAGCTTAGAAGTTGCCTTGATGATCCACTGGCTGCTGCATCAGTACATGATGGTGTAAGACAGCTAGTGGACAAAGTCCCCTACACACCTGCCCAGGGAGGTCAGCAGCAGCTGGATCATAAGCCTTCTCATTTGGGCCAAAGTAACACAGGTTAGATATGGCACAGCTGAGCGCTGCTACTGCTTCCTGGACATCCTCAAAGAGCTGAACAGCTGCTGCGTCCACTTCAAGTTTCTCTTCAAGGTGCATCTTCCTTACTTTCACAGCTTCCTTCTTCCTCTTGTTTTGAAGAAGTTCCTATCCTCCTCTGGTATATTCTTCTCCTTCATATCCCAGATCTCCTTTTGCACAAACTCACTTCTTCCCAACCCTCGTTCCTCAAGAACACTTAACGCCTCACTGGATGTCCCTACCCATATGTCTGTGCACTATACTCTGCTACAGACATGGGCATAATCCATTATGATTGCAGGAATGCAAAAAAGCCTGAAGTTGATATGTGTGCTCTTAACTTGCAAATTAGGAAAATAACAGCAGGACAGAAAACATTTATTTCCTTACTACTGACTTATACTGCTAAAATTATGACAAGGAACTTTAAAATAACGGCAAAACAACTTTTTCCCCAATCCCAGTTTGTCATATGCTCTGCATCTGTTTCTGCTAACACTTTTAATGACAAGGTCTAAATGTTGAGAAGAAGACTTCCATCATCACGGTTAAAGCCTCAAAACTGCCAAGCATCTCACAAGAATTGAGCACCTCTGCTAGAAATGTAGCAGAGATGGCATTTAAACATTTGGAGACCCCCTTGCCCTTCTGCTTTCTTCACTAGAAATATAAATCATCTCCGAGTACGAGATATTTTCATTCATTAAAAAAAATCCTTAGGTGGGTTATCAAAATATACCTACGACTACCAATAGCGGTTAAAAAAAAAGGGAATACAGTAGACTGCAGGAGACTGCAGGACTAACAAAGGACCTCTGGGGGAGCTAGTACTACTGGTTATTACCTATAACTGAGTAGGGCTGTTTAAAGCTACTGAAAAGAATGTAACAGATCCCCAATTTAACAGACAAAGCATTTTATTTTCTCTCTGACATAATACTTCCTGAACACTATGCACTAGAATGTGCATGTTGCTGGAGTGTAGTTCAAGATGGAGTTGCCAGGACAGAAATATGCCCCATCATGTTTTATTTTCTAAAGAAATGTCTATTATCAAGTCCTGACAAGGAAAGCAATACCAGTTAGTGTGATACAAAAATTGTAAATGCAGCAACAAGAAATTGTAGGCCAAAATTATAAACCAAATAATAATTTTTTTAAATTACATTGCCTTTTTTTCATTTATGCACATAAATATCAACTACACTAATATATAGTTAAACCCAATTCCAACCCGTTGCCATGGGCAGGTACACTTCCCATCAGACCAGGCTGCTCAAGGCTCCATTCAGCCGAGTGTGGACACTTCCAGGGAGACGCATCCAAAAATTCCCTGGGCAACCTGTGCCAGTGCCTCATGATCCTCATTGTGAAGAATTTCTTCCTATTGTCTGATTTATATCTGCCCTCTTTCAGCTTAAAACCATTACCCTCATCCTACCTCTAAACTCCCTGATAAACAGCTCCTCCCCAGCTTTCCTGAAGGCCCCTTTTAAGTGCTGGAAGGCTTCTATAAGGTCTCTCTAGAGCCTTCTCTTATCTAGGCTGAACAACTCCAACTCCTCAGCCTGTCCTCCTACAGGAGGTGCTCCAGCCCCCTGATGATTTTTGTGACCCTCCTCTGGATCCATTCCAACAGTTCCATATCCTTCTCAGGCTGAGGATTCCAGAACTGGACACAATACTCCAGATAAGGTCTCACAAGAGAGGAACAGAGGGGCAGAATCACCTCCCTCGACCTGCTGGCCACGTTTCTTTGATGCAGCCCAGAACACGGTTGGCCTTCTCAGCTGCGAGTGCACACTGCCAGCTCATGTCAACCTCATCAACCAGCATCCCCAACTACTTCTCTGCAGGGCTGCTCTCAATCACACAGTTCCCCAGCCTGCATTGTATATTCTATCACTATAAAAGAATCTACACATTTTGTTGTGAGATTACCACAGCAGTGTAACCAAGTATTTTAATCTCATATAAATGTATAAAAATAAAATGTCAGCTATTTATCCCCTTAAATTGACACAGATTTAATTGCTCTCCAGTGGAAAGCCAACCATTAGTTTCCTTTTGAGGAAAGGGCTGCAACTGTCAAATGTCAAGCATTATAAAAAAAGCCCTGACATATAAGTTTTATTACTTTTTCTAGAAGATCAAAGGCTAATAGGTAAAGGATAATTGTGATTTTGATCACCTGGTCAAGAAGCCTCCATAGATTCAATGATTATGAAATCATTTAACCTTTTAAGAATTGCTTGGTTCAAAAATATATAATGAACATTATCTGAATTTTAGAAAAACTCCCCAAGTTGTAAATGGCAAAAAAAAGTACACTACTAGAGCACTGGAAACACTAACAGAAGCTTACCTATGCCTCGGCTTCTTACTCAGAAGTCAAAAAATTGACTACTTTAGCTCAAACCAAAACAGACAGACAAAAACATCCAGAGGGCAAACTACCCAGTGATAACAACTCCCTTTCTATTAACAGACAGTAAGGTCACTATAACAATTACAGGAGCACCTGTGTTTTGTTTCAGATGAATAATGTGCTTTGATGCATATCTCCACTTGTTCGCACTTAAAATGCTTTTGTTTGCATCATGGAATGGTGTGAGACTACATAAACTAGATTCCTTTCTAATTAAGCTCAGCAATGCAGTCCAAGAGAGCACGTGAAGTGCTCCAAAGAACAGAGCTAGTCTGAAGTCAAACAAACTGAATGTTATGTAGACATTGGGTCTCCAGCACTATTAACTCAAGATTTCCACTCCTGGTGGTGTGATGTGACCTGATGCAGATAAATGATGCTTATAGAATCTGGTGAGCAGACCTGGTGGTATAACTGTAATAGTACTGGTACACTGATATCTATAATTCACATTACAGTAACCGTACTATTTTATAGAATAAGCAGCATCAGTTACTTAGGATTCTTTCAGGAAATAAAAATTTTAATCTCCAGGGATTTAAAAATCTGACATAATTTACAGCTACAATTTCAGGCACATAAAAGGGGAAAAAAAATATATTCCTAGACTGAAGATCCAGACAAGATAGACCACCTACTCTTACTTTCTACACCATAAAAGCCATGGAATGTCACCAGCTATGTGATGTGATGCAGATATGCAATGATTCTGTATTAAGACACCGCAACAACATAAGGTAGCATACTACATAACTGCAACACAAAGCTTTTGTCTTACATTATTCTCATTTATTGTATTGTTTTGTTTTGTTTTGAATACTGCTCGTTACTACACTGAATTTTCAGGATCTGTTAGCCTCCCTCAAAAAAATAATAATTATTCTTTTTATTCTTGAAATTTTTCTATCCATACATGGTAACTTTCAAAAAACACTCTAAATTAACAACAAAATCAAAGCAGCACTAGCTACTTCTATTAGAAATAAAATTAAACTAGTATTATTTTTTATCTGAGAGCTCATGATGAATTTTCTTTTCACGTACTTTTGTGAATGTGCCTGTATTTTAAAGTTCACTCATTACGTTTCAATACTAGCACAAATCTAGTACACTGTATATGTGACCTTATTTACAGGTGTATAGCTTGTAGGCAGAGGGTGATCTGATACGAGGGAAGTCTCCCTTTGCACCACAGTGTAGCCAAGATAGCACCGTGGCACACAGCTGCAGCTAGAGAAAAGATGCACTCTACCTACTGCAGAGCATACCAGCCTTTTCGCTGTCTTAAAGAACCAACTTCAACCACCATTTGGGACCAAAGTGCCAGAGGAAAGTATGAATGAGCAGACATGATTTGCTGCACCTGACGCAGAAGAGTAGGAGTCAGGGCAAACAAGATACTAAAAATTTATTAGCATGCATGTAGAAAGCTGAGCCTGAACATCACCTGGGATTTCACAGTATCACCTACAACTTCACAGTACCCTCATCTTTAAACTATGGTGAGCTGTGCTGTAGCAGTACAGTACCCAGAATGCAGTATGTGAACTTTGTCAACATAACTATTCTATTGCATAAAGCTATCGGGTAAATAGCTATCAGGAAATATTTGTGAAAAACAACAAAGTAGAGGGAATACTGGAGGTAAATAACAACTTCTTCCTTGACTGCTTTCAGGTTACATAACAATATTCAGCTACCCTGGTATTTCTCTACTTTCATGCTCTCATACACAGTTCAGAGTATGTGGTTTACAAGCTTAGCACATCAATGCTGTCTGTTTTCCTACCAGTGCTATCTCTCCTAATCCAAGCTGTGCACGTCCCAGTGTCTGCCAGGCATCCCAGGAACGTGGGTTTCTCTGGACAGCCATTTCTGCTGCATGCACTGCTGGAAACATTTCATGTAAAGACATCAGGACCTATGACAGAAAAATAAAAATAAGGCAAATAAGAGTAAGCAAAATTGAAAAGAGATTTAAGCTTTCTGCAATTTCCCAGGCAACCACCATTGCTTCAGTAACTAATGACAGGTTTATCTCACCTAGCTTTTTCTAGTTTAAAAATTACGCATCTCACATGTTGACCATACTCACTCCATAGCCCACAGAGAGAAACAGGTATGCTAGATGATTCACCTGAATTAATTAAGCAACTCTACTAGAAGTAGATTAATTGCCTCTGAAGATGCCCCTCCCTCCTGGTTCCTCCTTACATATACTGTAAATGCATAATATGACACACTAAGGGACAAACACACTGAGAAAGAAACACAACAAATAAACAAGTACTGTTAAAAAACTCCTGGATTGTATGTTTTCTTTTTAACAGAAGAGTGGAATCTACCAAATGAAGTTGCAGTGCACATGATATAATTATAGAAACAATTCCTGTAATTCGACATGGAAACTGCCCTTAACAATGACTGCTGTTTTGGGAGAGCAAGTATTCTGCAACAGCAAAGCCTAACTTAGACATGAAATCAGCTACATTAAAAAAAAAAAAGTGGTTTTCAAATGTGGAAATCTCTTTCACTCAGCAGTACAGGTTAGTGTCAGCCTGTTACCATAGTATTCTACTCCTTTCATTCAATCCCCATACCTAAGCCTACAAGTCATAGTTAACAGTACATAACACGGTTCAAAGTTCGCTGTATTTTTCCAAGACCACCATGAGACTGGCATATTACCTGAAGACCTACATCACTCTGAGATCATGATTTCAAACACCCACATGCTATGGTGATAGATACCAGTGTAAGAAACAAACGACAACTGCATTCCTACGCTATGATGAGAATGTCAACCACAAGAGTAAGACTCATGCGTAGGCAACCACTTTCATCCCAACTGACCTGCAAACATGATGAATAATATTAAAACATATTAGGACTACTGCTGACATGCAAAAGGCATTTATTTAACCTTATTGTTCCACGCTATATTGAACATATGAGTGTGGAGTAGAGGTGGATTCAAACACAATAATCTTGACTATTTACTTTAACTAGAGTAAAGTACTTGCACAGCACTGGGGTGAGTTCATTTAAAAAAAAAAAAAAACAAAATAAAAAAAAACAGCTTTACTTTAAAAAAAAATCCTGTATCTAAGCAAACCAGGAAGTATAGTTTTCACTAAATCATTTGGATCCACACTCCTGCTGTTTTAATAAGGCCAATTTTTAATAAGGACTACTCCTGTGACTTCTTGTACGTTCCATTCAATTCCAGCTTGTACACTGGAATTTGCAAATACCTAAAAACAAGCTGTACGTCATGTTATCCTCCCTTTTCCACCAATAGGTCTCAATCACTGATTAAATCATATAAAGTTTACAATGAATACTATGTATTTTTCCAAAAGCTTCAGTTCAACTGCACTTTTGTGTGCCGTTCCTCTCAGCTGCAATAGATCTGTGAATGTAATCAAACTGTTACAAGTGGAGAGGCACACAGCCTACCAAAAATAAGTGATTTTGCACCTGTCAGCTAGGTTTTACGTTAAACTCTTACTGTGTTTGTTCTCATAAGAGAAAATAATCTAAGTGTATGTTCACCTGAATATTTTTATGCATCCTGAGCATTCAGTATTTCCTACCATTACTTTCTACTGCAGAAGAATCCCAAGCATCTGCGTAAGTATTTAGCAAATCTTCTGTAGTTTTTAACTGCTTTGTTTACTGAATTATGACCTCACTAATAAAAGGTAATTATTCCACTTTCACCTGTTTGTGACTGCTGTGCTTACTGGTTTTTACAGCTGCTTTAGAAATGCTCTTCTGGACCAGGGTGGTAATTACCCTGCTCCTAGTAACTATGGCATCAGCTTCTCAAGGCACATTCAAACAAATACAAATTCGAATCTATATGCGTTTTGTCCAGCACAGGTATTTTTTTCAATTATTGATAAAATTGACTCAGCTATACTTTTCAGTCATAATAAACTGTTCTCCTACACTTCTGTGTTCAGGTGAAGAAATCTTCAGAATGAACATACAATGTCAGAGCAGAACACATGTAGCCTTGCCATGGGTTACACTATCCATGACAGTATCACCTCAATAAAATACCTCTGCATGATAGATACCACTGCTATTTGTAAACTGAAATAGAATACTTCAGTGTTTTGGATGTCTGCTGGAAGTACAATATAGCAGAAAGGAAGCAGTCTAGGAGGTTCCTGGAGTGTGTGGATGCAAGTCCCTCACACAACTGGTGAGTGAGCCGACAAGGGAAGGAGCCCTCTTGGACCTGCTGTTTGTGAACAGAGAAGGCCTTGTGGGGGATGTGAAGGTTGGAGGATGTGTGGGACGAAGTGATCATGAGATGGTAGAATTTTCAGTTTAGGTGAGGTGAGGAGGGGGTATTAGCAGAACAGTCACATTAAACTTCCAGAAGGCAGACTTAAGACTGTTCAGAAGGCTGGTTGATAAAGTCCCGTGGGAGACAATCCTTAAGGGCAAGGAAGCCCATGAGGGCTGGGCACTTCTCAAAAAGGAAATTCTGGCAGTGCAGGAGCAAGCTGTCCCCATGTTCCAGAAAAGCAGCCAGCAGGGGGAAAAAAACATTTTGGTTGAGTAGAGAGATCTTGAGGGACATCAAAAAGAGGAATGTCCATGAACTTCAGAAAAAGGGACAGGTGTCTTGGGTGGACTACAGGGAGGAAGTGAGATTGTGCAGAGGAAGAATTAGGAGGGATAAAGCCCAACCAGAGATCAGATTGGCCAAGTCTGTGAAAGCTGACAAAAAAAATCTTTCTAAAAATACATTAACAATAAAAGGAGGACCAGGAAGAATGTTCAGTCTTTATGGGATGCAAATGGAACAACTGTGACAAAGGCTGAGGACAAAGCTGAGGTCCTTAATACCTTCTTTGCCTCAGTCTTTACTAGTAAGGTAAGTTGTTCACTGTATGTACACACCCAAGAGCTTGAGGAGCAGAACAAGGCTCCCGTTATCCAAGAGAAGGAGGTTAGAAACTTGCTTGCCCAGCTTGACACCCACAGGTCCACGGGGCTGGATGGGATCTGTCCAAGAGTATTGAGGGAACTGGCGGATGTGCTGGCCAAACCCCTTTCCATCATCTTCCAGTAGTCCTGGCTGACAGTGGAAAAGTTCCACTGGACTGGAGGCTGCCTGATGTTGTGCCCATCAACAAGAAGGGTCGCAGGGAGGATCCAGGGAACTACAGGCCTGTCAGTCTGACCTCAGTGCCAGGGAAAGTCATGGAACAGGCGATATTGAGTGCTATCATGAAGCACATGCAAGACAACCAGGTGATCAGGCCCAATCAACACGGGTTCACAAAAGGCAGGTCCTGCCAAACAAACCTGATCGCCTTCTATGATAAGGTCATCTTCCTACTGGATGAGGGAAAGGCTGTGGGTGTATCTTCTTGGACTTCAG
>WAAB01017534.1:92173-117591 GCA_013389865.1 Piaya cayana
TCTACAACTACCTGAAGGGAGGTTGTAGAGAGGAGAGTGCTGGCCTCTTCTCCCAAGTGACAGGGGACAGGACTAGAGGGAATGGCCTCAAGCTCCACCAGGGGATATTTAGGCTGGACTTTAGAAAAAGATTTTTCACAGAAAGGGTCACTGGGCACTGGAACAGGCTAACCAGGGAGGGGGTTGATTCACCTTCCGTGGAGGTGGACGAGGTGCTAAGGGGCATGGTTTAGTGTTTGATAGGAATGGTTGGACTTGATGATCCAGTGGATCTCTTCCAACCTGGTTATTCTATGATCCTATGATTATATCCTCTTTATTGTTATGTTTCCTTGCTCCCTACATATCACACCATAACGGGCCAAAATACATTTGACTTAATAAAAATCTGGACACTCAACGACGTCTTGTTCAAAGTCTTGCTCCCACTTTCTACTGCAGATAACCTGATTTTCTCCTCTTGTTTCAAGAATTTATTTCCTATTATTTACCTTTATTTGAAAAAGTTACTCTTATTTTATTAGCTCCAACATGGCATCCCATAAAGAGACCTGCAGGTCTTCTTTTATTTCAGTCAATATGCTTGAAATACTTGAACAGACCAGAAAGCTGTTATCTCTTCACTCAGACGGGTGACTGAAATATGAATCTGGAAACAAGTTTAAGTCCCTACACTCGATCTGAGAAGAATGCTGGCTGCTGCTCTTATCTTTGCTCAATTTTATTTCATTGTCACAGTGACTTTCTTTATAAATTTGTTTACACTTACACATTTATCTTCCATAACTGTTTTGAAACAGTTGTTCTATAGAACATAGAATAATAAAACACACCTCTGAGGGTTCCCTCTGTAATAAACACATTCTTTGATTCAGATGGATTCCTATCAAAACAGTAAAGTGGATTCAGGGGTGGGGGAGAAGGGGGAGTTGTTTCATCTTGGGTGTACTTAATACAACAAACTCTTGACATTCTTTTAATCCTTTATGGCCTACTTCAGTAGAACTGACTCTAAACTGAAGCCATCATCAGCATCAATTCAGACCTGCATACAAGTAAATCACTTCATCAGTAACCTTGTGTGGTCTCTTTTCATTCAAACTACATTCACACCAATTCCAATATGGTTCTGGTGGGGTTTTTTTGACAGCAGTAATTACTGTCACCTTCTGCTACTTACTTCTTGCAAAACATTCAGATTACTAGTAAAAATAGGAACAAGCAAGCCTTCTTCTAAAAAGTACACAAATCATTATAATACAGTATTCAGAGTATTTCTTTGTCAAACAGATATTTACTTTTTAGAGAAACTACTAATAATTCAGTTGTATTAAAGTATTTTTCACCAACCAGATCAATAGCATGAAGCTTCACAGAGGAACCATGTATCACTGAAAATTCCATTTAAACCGCCCATCCTCAATATTTTAGCATTAACTTATTTAGATGGCCATGCATTAATAAAAAGGCACAGACCTAACTTTGTCATTTAAGGATATGAATATATTAAGCTTTTGCTTCATAGAAGAGACAATCCTAGTAGCAAAACAGGTCTTTAGTTTATTTTGAAGCAAGTAATGACAAGAAGGGTTATTTTGCCACAACCATCTAAGGTAAAGAAGAGGATGTGTGTGCTTATGAACACCCTTTTAAGAGCTGACACACTAAGACTCTATTCTTTTCTTGTTCCTCTCAAATTAATTTCTCAGATGAATTTCCTTCTGTAAATTTCATTAGCAGGGTGGCAGTCAAGTTTTAAGTAATCTAATTGAGTATTTGATTTATTTTCCAATAGTAATAGCACTTCATTAGAAAACATTTTAGAACTAATCAAACAAATAAAGAGAAAAAATCCTTTACAAAGCAGAAAAAATCTCAAGACTCCAATGCACATATATATTAAAAATGACTACACAGACATCTTATAAAGATGTTTAGCAAGTGAATTTTCAGAACTTACTTTATTCCATCAAAGATTTAGCACTGTCACATGCATTAAAACAAAGAACATCCACATCACAATGACTTAGTTTAACAGATCTAGCTTTTAAAAAAAAAAGAGACATTAGAGGGATTAGAAAAACTCAGTGGTAAAAAAACCCCAATTAAACATAGCAACTGTCATCATGAGACTGACCAAGTACTAGAAACCTAATCAGTACAATGACCCATCCTGTCCTACCCACAATATTTTGGAAGTGTTATGAATCTGAGTCAGTCCTGGTTTTAGACAAGCTCACTAGCTTGAAGCTGAATCACGATATATAGATACATTCCAAGTCCAGTGAAACTCACCCAATTCCCTCTTCCATCCAGAAACCCATTTCAAAACATTGATAAATAAAATTCTTCCTATCCATAAGCAATTTACAGTTATCAGCTCTGTTAAAGCAATTACCACCGCACCACACAACAATGCTTTTTGCTCCAGATCTTTCTGGAGTTCATCTAAATGTTTTATGGCAAACTCTTCTCCCCACATCCCAGTTTTAAAACAAACAAATGAACAAAACCCATTTAAAAATAATTTACAATTATCAGCTGATTTGTTAGAATGTAAACTTGTGACTGTGAGCCTGGTTATATCTTAGGAATCTTATAATTTCTTAAACAGGAGGAGGGATGAGTGGAAATTTATATTCCTTCATGGAGTTGAAGATTAAGAAAAACTTCAGGAAAGGGGAAAAGTAACTACCTGAATACAAATATGATGGGTTTGGCCTATTTCAATGAATGAAACTGAGGATGCAGAGTTGTACAGAAAATAGATCTCAGACAGCTAGTGACAAAGAGTCAAAAAGCTTGTTAAATGGAGATAAACCTGTTTCTTCACATTTGTTTTACTTATTTATATAAACAACTCTAAACAATTGTACTATGTACTTTTGGAATCCTGTCATAGTTGCACGGTATTTGACAATGTAATGTGAGATCTGAGATGGAAGTATCACTGGGTGAGGAACATGAACCAGGCACATTCTCAGGACATGTGTAGAATAGCAGAGTGCCTGATCCCCAAGTGAGTTTACTACATATCAAGATGTAGTAAGTCCTCTGATATGTCTCTTCACCCAAGAAAGAATCTCACGTGGTCCAGCACACAGTTCAGACTCTAACTCCAAGAATTTTTTCAGGTCTGTTCCTCCATTTTTGTAATTCAAAGCAATAGCAAAATAATCAGCCAATGTTTAATAAATTTGGTCCACAATATATTTCAAGAAGTCCTAGTGACTGCCTTACTATACATAGTCTTCACACACTCCTTTGATTATACTTACAATATTACTTATTTAAAGCTAGAATCAACACTAGGCTGTTGTTGGAGGAGTGGGCAGGGGTTAAAGTCTTTTTTTAAAGAAAAATATAGAAATGAACTGCCTGCATAAGCATTCACTTGCCTCTCATTGTTCTTATGATGGGGGAGCAGTTGAGGTTGGTTATGTAATGTCAAGTATATGTACTTGCAGAACTTGCGTGCAAAGAACAGTTTGAGTGTGCCCCTAACCTCTCCACACAGTATAATAATCTGTTTGTAAATGGACCAAAAAGCAGCTGAGAACAGTGGAAAAAATTCTTAGCCACTTTTATTGTTTTCTGAAGCAACTGAGCAATTCCACAATCCCATATGTTTTTCCGGAAAGACACTTACTGCAAGTGTCATTGATAAATGGGAACTTTAAACACTATTTCCGCTCTTCGGAACTACCAAAAGACATTTGCCCTACATCTGCTAAAACACAGAATTTTAAGAACTTACCATAAATATTTACGGATTCACTGTATCATTAGCATAGTTATCTCAGCTGCATATTAAACAACAGGGTATTTAAAACTTTACATTTGCTGCTGAAAAATAAAATACTAATGCATTGGGAAGCTGCCATATAATCCAACATTCCAACATAAGATTATCTTAATAAATGTAACAGGATATATACATATTCAAGCCCATGCAAAACACTCCATCCAGTGTTAATTCTCAAAAGGAATTACTTCATAAGAAGACTTTTCCATACTGAAAGAGAATTCATACAGACTACAAAGAATGTTTGCCTTTTGCAGAAAGCCATTCTGAACATGAATCACCTTCTCTAGTATAAGACTCACATACCTACAGATGTAGGTTTTCATAGGCTCAGTATGGGTCAAGCCCTTACTGAAGTCGGTGTATAGTTCTTCCAAATGAGGAACTACCAAAACTTTCTTGTTTAGCTACACAATTACAGCTGCAATAGCTGTGCTGGTATTCTGGACTGGAATAACACGGTCAGCTCTAGGACAGTATCATTTAAATATTAACCACAGTATTTTTGGAATGAATTACGTATTCCTGTTTTGCCAAAACAGGATTTTACAGCTCATATTAGTGCCTTTAAAAGTAGAAAGGCATCAGATTACGCATTAGACTAATCAGCTTCCAGTAAGCGTAAGTCATACTGCAAAAAACATCTGTAATAATTATTTATGTGCACTGAAGAGATGTCACCAATTTAAAGATCAGAGGTTTTGTTAAAAAGACTCAAGAAATAACTTCATAAATGCATAATATTTTGTACACAAACTTTTCTTGTGTTCTCATTCACAGTATAACAGAGGTATTACACAATGTCAGAAAGTGAAACCGAAGAGCAGCAGTGCAACTGCCCAGCACTGCTCTCCTCTTCAGGAAAGGAAGCAACAGCACGATGGAACCAGATGTCCAAGTTCCTTTATTCTTTCAGTTTTCATTACTGTCCAATGATTTCATTAGACAGGCAAAGACATTTTACAAGACAAATCAGAGTCACACAGCGTCCTGGTGGCAGGAAAGTCGTGGGCCTTATTCTTTCAACACACCTTTCCCACTTATCTGAAATACAGGGACTGGGGTGCTGAGTAAACCAACAACCCCTCAGCTGTAGGGATTGCAGCTGAAGCACTGACTGAGGCTGGTGCAGTATGCATCCATTTGCACCAGTCCCTGCATCATAGTTTGGATCCTGGTCAGCTAACATAATTCCATGTTCTCCTGTTCTCTCCACAGTGAAAATATTTAATTTCAGTATAATTTCAATTAAATAAGTGTATTTTTAGAGAGCTAGCTTAATTCCTGCATTCACATAAGATCATAACAAAGAACTGTTACAAGAACGATATTCACTAATTCATCCCTTGTGCCTTTGAGCTCAACTGTCCTTTTCAATAGCTTTCTCTTTACTTTAAATTAAAAAAAAATATATATATAAGTGCAAAACAAAGGCAACTTCAAAAACACCCTCTGTTAAGGAGACGGTATTTTATTCAAAATAGTTACATCTTATATCACAGTAAAAAAATGATGGGACCAAAACGATTTTCATATCTTAGCAGACTGTTTTTTAGTAGCGGCATTAAAAATTAAATGTATAAATGCACAGCTATTTAAATTAATAACCTTTACAGCAACCTGGGAAGCTACTAATTGAAGCAGAATTACATTATTCTGTCTTTTCCAATAACGTGTAATTAAGATTTGGAACTCCTGGGTACATAGCTCTGCAGATGCTGAAAGTTTACATGAGAACAGAAAGCAATGAGACAAATTTGTCGAAGAAAAACCTTTCAAGTACTTCTAAGCACAGAGAAGCCCCAAAGCTAGAGCTTGCTAGAGGCTGTGAAAAGTATCATGGGAGAGGTACTGCTGTCACTTGTACATTTTCACAGCCATTCACTGTTGGAACTTGTCAGGATACTAGGTTAGACACATCTTGGGCTTAAGCTAGCATCTGATGTAAAGACATCCAAACGCAACTAAAGATTCAATGGAGATTTACGTGTTTAACAAGTCTGGGAGAATTAATTGCTCACTTTTCAGCATCATGTAGGATATAGAGTGAGAGAACTGCTCTAGAAGAATTCAGTGATTTAAAGTAAAAACAATTACTTCTTCTCATTACTAACATGATTCAAATTAACAAACCAAGTCAGAAATCAACCCTTCATACTCATCCCTCCCCAAGTTGTTCTTAACACAGTCTATCTGGATCCCTTGTACACATATGATATGCTTAGAAAGCAATCCAACAACACGCTCCTCCAAAATAAAAATCAGGAAGAAAAAACTTTAAAGCTATGAACTGCTTCTCAAATCAAATGCATAACCCAAGTAAGATCTAAACCTTCTGCGGCTACATAAAATGAAAGCCTCCTTCAGCATTACTGTATTGAAATGAGATTATAATTATTGAATTAATTCTTCTGCAGAATCAAGCTTTACCCACTTCACAGAAAACGTGACTGTGGGAAGGAGACTTGATATCATTCAGTAAACAAAAAAGCATAATCATTGCCACCACACGTTGGAAAATAGCTGGGTTTGATTCTTTAGTTTTGCTGCAGTGGGAGTTCTTGAGAGGGATGTCTTGTTTTAGTTTTTTGTACAAGGAAAGATTTATAGTAATAACAAATATTTTAAAACTAAACAATATAGCAAGTTTTCTAAAAGTTACATAATACCTTCACCAAGTAATGATTTTACTTTTTTTCCTTTCTCCTAACTTTGAACAATTATCAGCCATATTTTGAATAGCTACTGTCCCAAAAATATTTTTTCCTATTCCTGTCTTTCGAGCTGGTTGAAAGAAGCCATATATTTCTTGTTCACAGCCTCAATCCAAATCAAATACATTTTTGGAGAAGACCATTTTTATTTAATAAAGGAAAAAAATGTATTTTTGCACCTTTGCATACAGACCAAGACAAAAGCTTCCCAATCCAAACTAAATAATGGATCCTGGCACCTATGCCATCTAAGACACGCAAAGACACACTGAAATTACAAGCTGATTTTTTAACTTTACTGAGGTGTTGATGGCTGTACGCTTTTTTCCTCAGAACAGCTTTAAAATAAAGGCTCAGATGAATAAACACCAAAAGTATACTCCACTTAGGGATCTTTTCCAAGACTAATTTATCTACATACTACTTGATACGAAAACAGACTGGACTGTATCTTTTGCATACAGTGTCCTAGTTTAATGTGGATAGTATTAAGCCAACTCTTCCTACCAGGCAGAACTTTAATGGTCAAATTTGCTAATCTATCTCAGTAAGGCTTTCCTTGCTCCTCCCAAAACAACCCCTAAATATTTCAGTTGCTTCTTCCACACAGCAACATCCTAATTCACATTCTAACAAAGACATTTATTGCAACTTGGTGCAATAATAATATTATTTTAAGTCCTGTTAAAAGATACCCCGTTGTGCTGAGAAAAACGAAAAACCTAAATTGTGGAGTAGTGTATGCGTATAACAACACAACATTGCACAGTATCTGTTTATAAACACACTGTTCTCTTTTTTTATTTCTAAACTGATAAAGAATTGCAATGTTTTACCTGAGATTTCATTTCATAAAGCGTAGCATCTTCTGGAGTTAACTGAAGTGCTTCATCCCACTTGTGAATAGCCTCTTTGTACCTGTAGTTAAAACAATATTACAGTCTCACTATATTTAAAGATATTGGATATTTCTACTTATATCGTGACACTATCCTAAATAAAGTGCCATTGGATCTTATTAGTACTAACAACTCTTCTTACCACTTCCCTATAAGACATACTGAACTGTTTTCAGGAACTGGCTATGTGTTCTTCTGACCAAACACATGCTAAGTGCTACTGTACAACTGGCCTCAAGTGAATTTACAAGTCACACAGAAAACCTGACATATAATTACAAATCTTAGTATTAATTCAATTCCCCTCATTGCCAAAATAATCCTTAGTCAGGCATAAATAAACACATTCTGAACTCTACGTCCTTGCTATAGCCATGATTAATAATTTGTTTTCACTCTGACAAGGCTGAAACACAGGAGTTCCCCTTTTGCATTTCTGTACTGTAAGGCACTGAAGACATCTGAGCTACTTTGGTATATAAACATAAGAAGGAAGATGCAAGTAAATAGCTAATGTGAAATCAGCTTTGGGAAAGTATACACTACCTTCATAATATGCTGCCCCTCCACAGAAAAGAGAAGAAAAAAGAATTGGCCAAAACCAATAAAAAGCAGGTCTTTGTCTCAAAAAAAGAGCTAAAAGTTGGACAAACACATACTATGATTTTGAACCATACTGAAGAAATGTATCGGCATAATAAGATGCAGTTACAGCCTTTCAGCCTTAAAGGTGTTCCCAAAATACCTGTGGGGTTCCACAGGTTCTCTGAATCTGTTTCAAAATCCACCAGTGTTATGGAACTGTTTAGGGACATCTATATTTATATTAATTTCACTGCAAAGGTATGAAAAGTTACTCTTGCTAGACACACACTCTGCAATTTTAATATAGTACAGGTAAGTGTAATTTTCATACACACTTCATATGCAAGCAGTTTTTATATTCCCATATCCCCCATTCTTCCTTTCCTCTCCCTTCCCCATATTTTAGTCCTCTTGCTTGTATGACACCTCCAGGTTTTCTAAAGTGGTCATATGGAGGCTTCAGAAAGTTCTGAAACAATTTGAAATAGAACAGATTGTAAAAGCAAGGCAACTAAAGTAAAACTCTCATTATAATACAGGTACTTGTAGCATAAAAATGACACTGTTAATTATGTTTAGCACTCAAATTAAACATTAAAGGTTGTTTAAAAAAACTTTTACATTTCCTCGAAGTTTAGCTACCAGCTGCATATTTGTCATCTCCACTCACTCTCCATGGGCAGATGTCTGCACTAAAGGAAACATCAAATTTTCTAACTATGTCAGTAGAAGCCTTCAGCTGAGATTTAGTTAGCAAAAGTACTTTTTCATCAGAAGACTACTGTTTTGTTCAAGACCTAGCACAGATGTAGCACAATAAATCCTACATGAGTAAAGGAAGTCTTCAGTTCAGTCAGATCGTGCCCTGCAATGTGCCTTGTGCCCAGCGAGTTACAGTATTGTGAAAGTTTGAAATTGAATTGAAAGAAATTGCTGGACATTAGGGAAAAATTTTTCACAGAAAGGGTCACTGGGCACTGGAACAGGCTGCCTAGGGAGGTAGTTGAGGCACCTTCCCTGGGGGTGTTTAAGGCATGGGTAGACAAGGTGCTAAGGGGCATGGATTAGTGTTTGATAGGAATGGTTGGACTCGATGATCCAGTGGGTCTCCTCCAACCTGGTTATTCTATGATTCTATGAAGTAGCTACGGAGTTAAGAAAACAATTATTTTGGAGAACACTGCAAATACAGTAACATCAGTTACTAGAAAGGAAGGAACAACACCGGCATTCTGCAAATAGACACAAAAGTGCATTTCAGGAGTCTTCATTTTTACTTATGTGCAGCAGGCAGCATTACTCAAAGTGTCAATCTGAACAGAATAAGAACTCATAGCAAAAACATGCTACGTCTGAAAGGGAGCATCAAATATAAGCAAATATTCCCCGAAATCCTGTTGGGTTTTGCTGCCAATTTCACAGAAACACAGAATCACTAGGTTGGAAGAGACCCCCAGGATCATTGAGTCCAACCATTCCTATTAAAATATGCCCCTCAACATCTCATCAACCCATCTTTTTAACACCTCCAGGGACGGAGACTCAACCGCCATCCTGGGTAGCCTGTTCCAGTGCCCAGTGACCCTTTCTGTGAAAAATCTTTTCCTAATGTCCAGCCTAAATCTCCCCTGGCAGAGCTTGANTGATACAAGTCAAGATGCCATTGGCCTTGGCCACCTGGGCATACTGCTGGCTCATGTTCAGTCGTTGTCAATCAACACCCCCAGGGCCTTCTCCTCCAGGCAGCTTTCTAGCTACTCTTCCCTTATTCTGTAGCTGCACAGGGTTGTTGTGCCCTAAGTGCAGGACCCGGCATTTGGCCTTTTTAAATGCCAATTTGTCATCAGTCTGCCAACAGCATAAAGATGCGTAAGGAAAAGAGGCTGTCCATTGACATAAATGATGTGTGTAGTCCAGAGTGCATGATCCAAGAAAAGCGATGACAGAATGCTGGAATCACTTCCCAGGATGGAGAACACAACAGAAGAGAGCAGCACAAGGAACACTTGTCTGCAGCTACATGCTGAATTACCTGTTCAAAAAGACTGAGTGTTGGCTAGTAGGTTACACTGTAGAGATACCCAGGTGGCTGTAAAATACCAATCTTTTCAGTGCAAGTATTTCCTTAAGAAGAAAGTCTGGTAAGATATGACAGTTCTATTCTTTTAAATACTCGGGATAACAGACATTACCATTGCTGTTCCTGGAAAAACTAAGGACACTGTTCTTACTATTAGAATCTGAGCCATGTTGCTTGCTCTAGTAATTTAAATTTAGTAAAAAATTCCTTTCTATAAAGATAGTTCAAAGATTTTTCTGCCTACCTCTTTGGAAGGAAAAGATTATATACTGTATCTAACACCTTACTGAAATCGTTGCCTGTGGATATAAGGTACAGTTGTACAGCCAATGTTCCAGTAAATGTTTTATGAAAACTATAAACCTTGGTTGAAATGAGAAGTGAGCTAACACACGAGTAGTGTTGTAAAATAAATAATTCAAAAATAGATCACTTTACTGTCTCTCAGTATCTCTTCTGAGCAGAACTGTACTTACCATTATAAGGACAGAGAACTAGTTTTGAAAAGGAAAATGTCATCTGCTTTGGATCTAATTAACACAAATTTAATGGTCATTCCATTCGCTACTCCCATGTATTTTCCTAGCAAGTAAATAAGCTCACATAGAGTTGAGTCACTAGTAGGTAACAAGGCTTTATGCATCAGCTGAGCTGCATAAACTGCCATGTCACAGCTAGGAAAAGTGAAGTAATGGATTTTAGCTGAATGCTGTTCCACTGAGGCCTACCTTCTTTCGATACGCCTTACATGGAAAGAGAGCACACATGTTCAGAAAACATGCTGTGGCATTGCTGACGCATCTGAATTTTGTGTCCCTTCAGAAAAAAGGGCTATGAAACCTAGCACTTCAAAAACTGAAATAAGTTTTATCAAAAGTAACATCTCAGAAACAAGAATCAGACTAAAGAATTGCAGACACATCCACTGGTAATACTATAAACCTTTTTGAGCAGCCTGACCTAGCTGGAGGTGTCCTTGCCTATGGCAGGGGGTTGGAATTAGATGATCTTTAACGTCCCATCCATCTCAAATCACTGTATGATTCTTCAGAAACCTGGTATTTATCAAGCACCAGCTGGCAGGGCCCATTGACTGGAAAGCAGCTTTACAGATTTAAAAAATGGAGGTCCTGGGGAACATGAAGCTGAGGTAGAAACGTGCCCTGCAGCAAAGAAGCCCAACAGCATCTTAGGCTACCTTAGTGTCACCAGCAGACAGAGGTAATCTACCTCCGCTCTGGTGAGAGCACATCTATAGTGCTGGATCCAGTCCTGGGTTGCCCAGTACAACAGAGACATGGATATACTGGAATGAGTCCAGCAAAGGGCCACAAAGATGATTACAGGCTTGGAGCACCTCTCATTTAAGGCAAGGGTGACAGAGATGGGAGTATGAAAGGGGAACAAGGAGTAAAGAAGATGGAACCAGGCTCTCCACAGTAGTTCCCAGTGACAGGACAAGACGCAATACACTCAAATCACAGGAAGTTCTGCTAAAGTGAATCTCCATTGTTGGAGGTACCCAAATCCCAACTGGTCAATGTCCTGAGCAACTTGTCCAAGTTGGCTTTGTACTGAGCAGACACTGGAGCAGAAAATCTCCAGGACATCCTTAGGACTGTAAGATATTAAGATATCAGCAAGCTCAATGATACAAGATTTAAGATGGACTATGACTATCTCTTGGCTAAATGAAAACAAATATTAAGCAAAACACAGTCTTATAAACAGACCCATTAATTTTTAGATGTCTGGGATTACAATAAAAACTTACATAATGTAGCAGTAAAGAAGTCTAATTAATAATAGGTCCTAATCTATAAATCCATTGTAACTAAGTATCTAAACTCCAAAAAGAGAAAGCATTTTTAAGAAAAATTATCATATTTTGAACTACTGAATTACTGTTTATGTAAGTACAAAGATACAGCATACTTAATTTTATCTACCCAGAGATTTCAGTGAAATAGTACACCACACTGCAAAAATGCATACAATTATAACCAGAACTTAATTAACATTTTCTCTGCTTTATTGCAATGTCATAAAAAAAGAATGAATTATTGAGGACTGGATACATCTGGGATAGCTTCAGTGTACAAGATTTGATAGATCTTGCCAATTCTTAGTTAACAGCCTATGAAATCCCATCACCCTCTTAAAGCACTAAAACTGCTCTCTTCAGACGTGCTAGTGACCATCTGGGAGCTATACAGACTTGGCACATTTTACTACAGTTTGCTATACTTTTGAAACAAACATCTCATGCTTACATTTCACTTTTTCAACACCATTTCTGGGAAAACAGGATCTCTTGATCAAAATCATTTAAAAAAATTTGTATTTCCATAACAACATTTAATAACAAAAAATTACCAAATCTTCCAGTTACACTGTGAACAGGTTTTTAATCATATACATACATATATCACGCAGGATCTAGAGTCCTGTAGTTCTAAGAGAAAACTGCCACAATTAATGCTTCAGAAACAGATTAAGACAAGGCATACTCAAAGTCACACTGCAAGTATCTGAGATATACTGAAAAGATGAGATGCTATCAAATTCAGACAAAATGAGATAGATCCACAGGAGAGGGGCAGATCACAGCAGTACAAAAGGGATGAAGCAACATAATTCCTAGGAATTCTCAGGGACTCGGAGGGACACTAATACAACTACATGTAACAGGAGGATAAGGAAAAACACAGACAGAACTAAAGAAGGGAGAGGGAAAAAAACATTTCAAAAAGAATACGGCTAATTGTCAAATACATCATAGAGGATGAACAAGAATGGTCTGTGGCCACCAGAACACCAGTTAGAAGGTTTTCAACAAATTCATACTTTGGTGGAAGCCAGAAAAAAGAACACTAGTCAGTAATTATACAGAGTACACAGAAGGCAAAGAAAATAAAAACCAAAGCAGAGGCTGATTACAGGAACAGACTTCCCTTTTCAAGCTGGGGTGAACTGTGGAAGAAAAGACTCAAATAACAGGTGAAGGACATGAAAAAGAACGAATGTAACACAGCTTTTTGTCTTTAAAACCTTCAGATTCCTGCAACCCAGCTAGGTTTTTACAGTAAAATACTTCTGCTGCGGGCAGGGAGGAAGGTGTATGACACTTCACAGAAGCACCTAGAGAACAGTGGGCAGAAACAGGCAAAAAGAAATTGTTTGCTTAAGTGCACACACACAATTATTGCCCAGAGTTAGTGCCAGACACCACAAATAACTTCACTGGTAACCTTCACAAGATTGCTAGGTGTTTAAACACATGAAGTACGATGGTAAATGGGGGTTTTTTTAAGTCTTAGCAATTTGAAGTCTACAATTTGGGGGATTTTTTTTTTTTACTGCTGACAATTCTGACACTTTTGGTGAACTATCATTACTGCAGCTCAAAAGCATGGCTATTTTGTAGTATATCAAGTGTTACTTCTGATTATAGAGGGAGAAAGTTAAAATCAACTGCTCAGTCTACCAAAAATTCCAATAAAACATTTTAATTTAATAGGTTGGCTTAAGTTTAACCACACTAATTACCACAGGTAAAGAGGTGCATGATAATTCTTCAGTGGCACCCAACGATACACATGTTCTTGCCCCAGAGTAAAGGAGAGGGAAACACAAACAAACTTACTTAACTGCCCTTTGAGTAGATAAACTATAATGAATTTACCATATGGTAAAACAGCCTGCACACAGCTAATGCACAGGATTTCAAAGTGTAAGTATCCATCAGAGTTATTATTTTTGCACATATTAGACCCCCAATATCATGCCATTGACACTTGGTCACTAGTAGTGCATACAGTGAAAATAAAAAGTTGGATTTATACAGCAGAATCTGCCCACTTACGTTCTGTTCTCAGCAGTTCTATTTCACCTAGCTGACATGCTTTTGTTATCTGTCCTAAATAATGTAATTCCTCTCCATTTTCTTTCCTTCTATTACTTCTAGCCTCTTTACAATGTTTGCTTATGTCAATATCACAGAGTAATAATGACAGAAGTTATAAGCAAAAACAGAGAAAAAGAGATAAAGACAGAGGAAACATGCAATTCTCTATTGCATTTCGAGACTTAAAGGGCAATTTTAATTTGTTTTTCATAGAAGTAGCAATAAGTAGGCAGACATTCTATAAACCTCCCTGCATAGCTGAAATGATTATAAACTATTGATGCAAAATGATTATAAAGTACCAATGCAAATACCAGTCAGCAAAAGCCAGCAAGTCTCCTGAAATAAGAGAAATACAAATCTGTAATTAACAGCATGATGTATACAGATTGCATAAAGACTGTATTTCACCATTCAGAAGTACAGGAATGTACCAAGCACTTCTAAATCCCCAGATGACTAACATGCAAATCATACACATAGAACTGGCAAGAAGAACAGGACCTCTTACTATCAGCACTCAAGAGACAAGGAGTGGTTGAGCCTCAGTGTCACCAGGCAAAAATGTTCTATATAGGGATAGATGAGGCAATCTCAATTTTGTGCTCCAGTTTCCATGACAGAGCCATTTAGTCACTTGTGATAACTTTATGGTTCTACTGATAAGCAACCTTCCAAGAATGAACAGATCCAGACTGAAGATTTGTGTTGGCAGCAGGATTTTGCATACACATTTAACAGTGCCTATCAAAAGAGAACAGTAAGAACTGCTTGAACCATCTCCTTCCTTTTTTTTTTTCATAGCATAGCAGAAGATGCAACATAAAACATTAAAGATTCAACATGACATTAATAATTCAGATGATTTTATCGACATTAATAACTGCACAGGAATACGTAAGCCATTTAGTCCACAGTATCTAATGCTTCTGAATTCTAACTTATAAAATTAAATCTTCCTCTTATGGCTCAAATCCTATGCTCTACCCACCAGAAAACATCTACGAAGAATGTTTTGAGCTCTGGAAGTACTCCCTCTCCATTAAACTACCCATAAATTTATAACACATTTCAAAAAAGCAAATGACACAATAGACACTAGTTTGTGCAATAATGCACCCAGCTGTAATGCATCTGTGAAACAGAAGACACCCCTTCTGGGGAAAAAAAAGGGAGGCAATCAGAGCTTGATAGCTTTGGTGTTGCATGGGGAGAAAAGATTCATGTGAATTAATTATAAAACTTATTTAATTAATTATAAAAATAAGACTTTTTGTTTATAATCCTTACTACCTCCTCTCCTTAAACATTAGGATGGTCCCACTGGTTAAAGAAACATTAAGTCTGACTTGCAAAAGCCTTATTATCTGTCTACAAACTAGAAGCTTCTCACTGCTTATCTCTATTATCAGAATATGATATCTAAAACTAAATAATTTGGGAACCCTCATAATCAGTTAAAACACATTCAAAAATTGTAAATTACTCTGAAAAAAAGCCAGGTTAAAGATGTTCCTCATACTTACACAATGTTGCACATAGTGGTTGTTTATACTTACAATTCATATAAAACTTCATTAAGTGTTATGACAGCTATTTATTCTGTAAAATAATTAGGACATTTTAATTTTGACAATTCCAATTTTCATGTTATTTTTCTATTCTGTAGGTCAACAACACTTCTAAATCTTTTCCAGTATTGCTTGGAATTCCTTTCTCACTCTGAAATCAGCTACGAAAATAAATAATTTCTGAAAACTTGCTCATTCAATTCCACCCCCAACACAGAAATACTGGAATTCTGCCACATTTTTGAAAGGGAAATACAAATGTCTTAGTATTAATGTGTGGGGTCATTCTAACTGAGTCTCAAATGTCATTCCACACTCTCCTCATCTCAGTGCACTTTCTTGCCCCTGCTTTGCACCAATATAAAAGCTTTTGCTTTTTAAGCCAAGTCAACAGATTAATGATGTTATGACCTGTTCAAATATTAGTTTGTTTTAAAACAGCAAGCAGCTCCTCAGCATAAACTCTCACTTGGCTACATGAACACAAAGAGCAGATCTTTATTTAGGCAGCAATGGCGTGACTTATCTTGTAATGGTTTCACGTGATAGCTAAACTTTAACATCCCTAGTACATGTTTGTATGTTGCAGAAGTTCACAGTCCTTACTTTACTAAACAAGACAAATGAGATAGTTGTGAAACTGAATACATGAAATGGCATCTTTAGCAAATAGCCTCCTACCATCTTTGTACCAAGAGATCTACAAACAGATTCTTCAAACTGGCAGAGAGACAAAGACGGTCTAATACGGGCTAAGACAAAATTTATTTTCTATATTGGAAAATTTTATTTCAATCTCAACTGTGACCCTACCTCCCCAAATGCTTTGTACAAACCTTTTCTTTACTAAGCCTCTGCTTACATCCTTCTTGAAGTCTGAAGAAATATTAATCAAATTCAGATCAGAAATGCTCTTTGAAGACTGAAGTTGAACTGCTTCTCTAAACTACAATTCTATTTTATAACACGCAATATTTCAAATGATATGTCCAGAAAAATAAGTTATGCTTAAGGAATACAAGAGAAAATTAACCTTCTGACAACAGAAAAGTTGCATTAACAGACTCGATTAAAGACAATTAAAACCACTTTTGCCCACAATCAAATTTACTGAGAGTGAATTTATCATCATCATAAGAGTCAACTGCCAGGACAAGAACTTCCAGACAAACACAATTTCCTACAAAGAAGCCTAAGCTGCATAACTCCTTCAGCAAGTTTATGCTCTTTAACATATTTAACAGGTATCTTCCATTTTAAATAGTAAAACAGGATTATGGAGCCAGCTGAGTACAAGCCACTATTCATCACCAACACCTCCTACTCAAAGTAACTAGTTTAAAAATACAAAAAAAAATGTACAGCAATTAACTGCATTTTGTCTTAACTGTCATTTCTTAATTTTTCCACAAAACCAAAAGCTTAAGTCATACAGATTTCTACTGTACACCAGATTTCTATTACCAGCTGACAGGTCATAGACAAAACAAACACTGTTTTTTAAGATTTGCCATTTAGTTGCTAGGACCAGTAAAACTCCAGAAGGTGGTTTAAAAGTATGTGCAATACACACTAAGAATGGCTGCCTGAGAAAGTTATGTTGGGACCAGCTTCAAAATAGCAAACTTAAGTTCTTCACAAGAAAACAGAATATCTATGACCATTTTTCAGAAAGTAAGAAAGAGGGAAGGGATTTGTTACCTCTCACTATATGGCTTTGGTGTGCCAGGTACCGTCCAGCAGTAGGAAAGTATAGTTCTCTGTCTAAAATGCTTAACTTACAGTATTTAAACACATTATAAATACCAAGATTCTTCTGTTGAGATTGGAGTATACACACTGGTCACCTAGATGACTGCATAAGAAAAAAGTACAATGTCTATTATCTATTTTATGTATGTCACAGTTTACCAGAAGTATTTTGCAATACATTAACAGTTTTGTTGAGCTATGATTCTCTCTGCACCTAACCCCGGTAAAAACGCCGTTACTTCAGTTATGTACTGCTTACACTAAAGAAATAACTGTTCTGTATTTAATACATTAGCACACTTCTTTATAAGCTAAGTAAAAGTACTTCTGTTAAAGGTCCAGTGACAAAGTGAAAAAAAAAATTAGATTAATTCTGAAGGAGACAAACATTTAAGAAGTATAAAAACTATAGCGCCTGGCCTCTGAGTGAAAATATATCCAAAGATACCCATTTCGAACTTTAAATGCAATACAGTAACAGCAACACATAGGCAACACCATATAAAAGAAAGGGCTTGTCTCCAAATACCTCACTGTGTGGCCCTTATTCTAATACCCATTCTTGTACCTATTTTGGCAAAAGCATTCATGAAACAGATCAGAGGCAGCAAACTGAAAGATGTTTTTTTTCAGCCAGGCTTCTTTCCCAGTCCAGACAACTCTAAGTTGACACCCCCAGGGTAAAGCAAATAAATGAGATAATTGCAAAAGGGAGGAAACAAGAGGACACATTGACTCTGGAAGAAATCAGCTTAACCAGTGATGGAGCTGCAACCTTTGACTAGATATTTGGCTTGTAAAAAACCAAAGCTAGATAGCATGAATACCAGCCCTTACTTTCAATTAACTCACCCCTGACATAATTTAACAATGGTCTACAGAATTACTAAACAGTTAACTCACTTGTAAATAAATGAACAGGGGAAAAAAAACAAAAAAAATCAATATCCACAACAATTTTTTTTTAATTTGATGACTATATGTTAGTGTATAAGACCCTTACAAGTAATTTTTCTTCCAGTAGTACATTATGTTGTGAAGTCAACTCTTAAAAAATTAGCAGTCCTATAACATCAAATATTTCCACAAAGGAAAAAGAAAACAGAATCAGAACTTGGTTTGGGTTGGATTATGTATGTATCACTCTTGATTTTTCCCAACAGCTATATCAATTAAACCTTCAAAAGGCATGACTGAACACAACACTGGTCCTAAAATGTTTTTATTCTGAGCCTTTACCATCAAATCTCCTTTCCAGTTTAAGGATACTTTCATTACATGCTGTAAGATGTGGAAGATGCTATTTAGAGAACTAGAAACTAAGTTGACATACATAAACTAAGATCTTCACAATAAAGCACATTGTTGTATCCTACACTTCAGAAAACTCTTGAAACAAATGATGATGGGCAACTGTGATCCCTGCAAATCAGTGCATTTTAATTTCAGAAGATACAGAAAACAGGCAAACATCATGCTCACTGAGGATCATGCAAGGGATACTGAATTGATGTTTCAAAATTAAATTTCATTAACCATAAAGATAGTTAAAACAAATGGGGAGAAGGAGAATATTATCTCTGTCAGCAACAATAACTGGGCTTTGTTTAAGAGCAACTGGACAAAGTTATTAAATTAGGATACTGCTTTATTTTTTTCCCAGCAGTTCCCCCTATGAAGCAAAATAATATTATTAAACGATCAACTCTAAACACAAAGGTTTTATTATTCATGTACAAGCAACTTTGTGTATTTAACAGTAGATCTGGACAATAAAGCAAGCCACAAAACCGTAATTTTAAAAAATTAAATATCATCATGGTTTTTTTTACAGTATCCAAACCACAACACATAATGTCACTAATACAGGGAATCCTGGATATCATGACAGCAGAACAGCAGAGCAACTCTTGCCAGTGCCTGTCAAGCAAAGGATGTGGAAAAGGCCTCAGACTTGATTTCTCTGTAAAAAAATGCTTAGATTATTAAGCTGAGTTGTTTTGCTGAGCTGTGTTACAGTATGTATATAAATAATAGAATTCTATACATTTAAAGCTGCATTACTAAAGTGTGTCACTGAAGTTATGGGCAAAATCTCTCAGCTCATGTAAGACACACGTTCTTTAACTTGCTAGACATACTTCTGCATTAAAGTATGTACATGAATCTCTAGCCACCATCTACCAGTAGAGACCTGCCAGCAGAAACTAGTTTCTGCAGGAGGGAGATGGTGCTGGTTTTGCTGCTACTGTGTCTACAGTTTTAAAAGATGGTCCCTTTCAAAGCCAGTTTATAACAGTAATATGCAGCAAGAAAAAGGAATGAAAACAGCTTCAGAGACGAGCTCTGGAAACAAACAAACCAGCTGTGAGAGAAACTCACAGTGGGGTACTTCATGTCAACACAAGACTTAAGAGGAAATGAAAATGCACCACGTGCGCTCTGCTGTATTCATTTATTATCCCCTGTATGCAGCAAAAGGTCGTAAATGTTGCTAAGGAAAAATATCTCAAAGGCTGCACGACACATATCAGATTCAAAGAAAATCACAGACTGCCAAAAGAATGAAGTAGAAAAACGTAAAAAAGTAAGCAACTCTACTTGTGTATAATTTAAAGGGTAAGAAATATGCCAGCATATGTGCTTTCACATACTTTTAAAATAATTTTTAAAGCACAGCTGTGATAATAAGTGATAGAAATTAAATGTAAAATTGTCATAATAAAAAACAAAAATAACAAAAAAAAACCCTTTTCTTATTTATTTACAGTCCATTTTTTTTACTAGTTCCTTATCAGTCTTTAACTAGTACTATAGAATTTTCTGGAATAAATACAAATACTCTATTTTGCCATTAAGAAAAGCTGTCTGGAAAATGTGCTAGGAATTAAAATGAAGTAACAGAAGCAGCTAGCAATATAAAGACTATCATAAACTTCAGAGACAAGAATTCATTATTTTCTAATAACTGCACATAGTTAAGAAGGATAGAAGAAAGTGATTGTTAGGCATGACTCCTCTATACAGAGATATTAATATATACATAAAAATTTTTAAAACTCTGTGTACAGTTTAAATATTGTACAATCCTTCCTGCACACACTCAGAAAAATATGCATTAAATTAGTAACAATTTCAAAACTGAAATCCCACTTTAACAAATAATAACCAGTTGTTGGAAAAAAATCTTTGCCAGAACAAAAGAAAAACAGCTAAATTAAAGATAAATTGTTCCTTAAACAACAGGAATTACTTAAAAACAACATTCTGCAAAGAACTAGTCAATGAGAGAAGACAAGTAGATGCATCACCAGGAAGAAATGACTCTATTAGTAAATGAGGAAAAACAACAAAACTGGCAAAAAAAAATTCAAGACAAAAATGAACAGTACTTCATAAGGCATTTTACAGCAGGGTGCTAAACACTGTAAAAAACTCTCTGCATTGTTTTTTTCAATTCCATATAAAGGTTACAAGGCCAGCAAAACCATATGCCCTGACTAATCCAAGAGAAACTACAACATGTGCTTTTCCAAAAAAAAAAAAAAATGGAGGTAAGAAGCCGGTAGATGTTCAGTCTTTTTCAGCTTATTTCTTCTGCACTCAAGAGTTACAGTTTATGCACCCTGGGTCTCATTTAGTGACCATATCACGCACAAGGCATTCTCAAGGAAGTGACCAGCAAGGGAGTTCTGTATATGAACATAATAGACAATAATGCTAAACAGTGAAAAATATTAAAAGTAATCAGTTATTCTGATTAGATGTCATAAGAATTTTAATCAAACCCCTATTCATACTATACAATCCTACTCAGAGTGATAAGCTACCTATTTTCTCTGCAATTGATTTACCTTAGAAAACATTCAGTATCATCAAACCTAATAATTACTGAGAGTAAGTTCTAATTTTATTTGGACAATACTGGTACTGGTCATTTACTCTGAAAGAAGTAAGCACTATATGAAACAGCTAGTTATACCTGGCATGCAAATCACATCCACAAATGATATCGAACAGTTATTTTCAATCTACAAGGAAAAGTAAGAGTGAATACTTACTATATTGTCCTAGTTTCATCATACACATTTTCCAGTGATTTCTCCTATACTTAATTATAAAATCGAACTGTGTAAGGCTTTCAGATAAGTCTTATGGAATAGTCAACATTCCCAATGCAATAAATCAGCAGTTTAACAGAATTTTAGACTTTACTCTAGGAGACAGAAATAAAAGCTAGATTTATGGATTCCCATATTATTTACTGAATCAATCCTTTTAATTTTCTAACTTTAAAAATATATCTTTATTTCAAATGGGGTCAATTAGCAGAGATGGCAAGAAGGTAGAGCAAAGACTTCCCATTTTTTCACATCTTTTTCTGGACCCAAAGCATTCAACCAAAGATACATGGACTAGTGAAACAAAATGAAAAGTACACTCAAGAAATAGAAAGAAGTTCCTCACCCACAGAGAAAGGTTCCATAACAACAAACTCTACAGTCAAATTTTGTTACTTTAGCACTTTCATAATTCATTCATAATGAAGTGCTTACTATAATTAAAACCTGAAAAACACAGGTAAACAAACAGAAAAGTTGTAAGAACATGACAGAAAGGCTTTCCAGTTCAATTAAGTAAGTATTATTCTTTGGCTCCATCTCCTAACAACTATTTTTTTACTGACCCTTGACTTAGCGCTACACTAAAAAAACGTTTTAAAGGAGTGTGACTCATCATCTGACACTTACAACTTACAATGTCAAGTGAGAAATACAAACTCAATTACAGCCTACACAGCTAAGTGTCACAAACTACACATGCTAAAGTAACACTGGCCTATAAGCATCAGGGGAAAAAGGTCTCAACTGCTAAAATGTGGAATAAGTACCACTACACAGAAATACTTCTTTTAAAATAGATTAAAAAATTAAATTAAGCTATTGTCAAAGATTTCCTCTAGAAAATTAAACACTTTCACAAAAATCAACCTATTACGTGGTCTGCTCCTAGCACTCTGACACATCCTTATTTAATTTGCTGCTGCAAAAGCTAAAGGAAACAAAGAGCAAAATCTTTTAATCAGTCCGAATTATGCAGTAAGTGACAAAGTGACGTCAAGTGACAAAGTGATGCAACTGTATATTTTAACATAGGTGAATCTCTACAAGCTCAGCCAAAATGAGTGTTCCAGCTGAAAACTTCATCTTCCCAAAACAATACCAACTTTAGAGATAGACATTTTTTAGTGCAACATGGAATAATAAACATCATCAGAAGCAACAGCAGTACTAACTTTAACACAGCAAAATTGAAAAATTAAATGTAAATCAATAAGAACTTAAACAAAATACTGTCTACTTGCAAAAGATATTTAAGTATTTCAATTAGTATGTCTTGCACACCTTCACAGTACATTTATAAGAATTCTATCTCCACCTACTGGAACTGCTGAATAGTGTTTTCAGTCTGAAAACAGCACAGATTGACTGCAAAGCTATCTATATGAATATGCAATGCAATTATATTGAAGATGCTAGTCTGACTTCTTGCTTTTAGCTCTCTACGTGTCGTATGTTTAAGGACTTTATATTTCACTGTTTAAACTCACCTAAATCTGTTCTTAAGCTTGTGTCCACAGCCAAGAACTGACTACCTACTTACCAGTCAAAACACACTATAATTGCAAACTGCAATGTTCCAAATACTGAGGCTGAGCACATAAGCTTTTATCCTTTTGGACTGTGCTGGATTTAAAACAGTGTAGTACTATCAACACAGAAAACCTAATCTGGATTATGGTTGTTGGTTTTACTTTGTTGGGTTTTTTTGTTTAATTCCAGTGTATGTGGGCACATCCATACTAGCGTTTCAAGTTGGATAATTTGCCAGCATGGTAAGTTTTATATAAGTAAAATGAAGTTCTTTTCAAGAATACTCTCCATTCTTTTCATCAAAAGACAATATTCTGTTTCCCAAAAGACTGTGTGTACATTTGCACGTTTGTTTAATTCCTCTTCCCCACACATCAAAAGACCACACAGTGTGATGCTTCTTCCACGTACCTGTGTTTTCATTTCGACTGTGAGATCACTCAATCACAAGTCATCTTCATAACTGTCCACTGAACAAGTTTCTAGGCCAGAACGTCCTAAGCCATGTCTTTCACAATAACAGACCCACTGGGATAACCAGCCTAGTCCAACACTTGTTTCTGGTAATCTCATCGTCTTTCTTCCCATCCCGCATAAAGATGAAAACAAGGATCAGAAACTGCCTTCAGCATCATTTTTATTCTGCGTCTCTCAGACTTTGCTTAACATACACATTACAGTACATACAAATACTCCTCAAGCAGCTCCCACAAAAGCGTAAGACCCACAAAGGGCTGCCACCTCCAAAACAATTCACCTATGCCACTCCTGAGTTTGTCAATGCAAAAAGAAAGCAAGCTGTACAAAATTCGACCCCCAAGACGTTCATTATTCCTTATCCTCAAGAAGCACCAAGCCTCGCTTTACAAGCAGAAGTCAATCATATCTCACTCACCCACAGAAATCAAGTTACTGCATACGCAGAGACTAACAAAACCATGGTGCAGCTGTAACACCATCACTGCCTTCCCTTACTGGAAAAATAAGCTAATGGACTCACTGAGCATAAAGGTGGTAATCACTATTCTAACTAAGCAATAGTGGATCTGCTTATAAAATTCATCTTTCATCACATTAATTTTGCTATGCATGTTACCTCAGAGTCTGTTTTCCTTAACAAGTGAAGTTGACTGTATTGCTTTCCATTCTCTTTTTTAATTTAATAGCCTGTTTCTTCACACAGGTTTTCCTTCAGTATCCCCTTCTCTCCACTCCACAAGTAACACCAAGTAAGATACAACCTTACATACTCCCTCATGGTCTGTCTTTGCTTTCCTTCTGGGTTTTTCAATAGAAGAGACACTATTCTTTTACCTGAATGGTACATAATCCAATTCAGATCCTTTTAACTGTTATTGTGCTTTGATATTTCAGGAAACAATCTACCTGAGTCAGCTCAGGTCGTACAGAAGTACATTCAAGAAATAACATAAATCTGAAACACAATTCCTGCAATTTTCCACCAGAGAGAATCAACATTCCTTTCAGTCTGCCTCAAGTTCCCTAAAATTGCATGTCAGCTATTCCACTTGTATAAGGAATAAAAGCCTCCAACCATGAGATCAGAGTCTAATCTATGTGAGATCTTTTTTTACAAGAAAAAGCTGCCTCAAAGCTACATGCCTCAACAGCACCCTAGCTTCCATACAACTCTTTGCTGGGGGAATGGATGGATGGATAGACAGACAGACAGATAGATGGATGGATGGACGGACAGACTCAAAAAATTGTGGTGAATGAAGTTAAACCCACCTGGTCACCGGTCACAAGTGGTGCTCCTCAAGGCTCAGTGCTTGGACCAGTTCCATTTAATATCTTTACTGATAATCTCGACGAGATCAAGTGCACCTTTATTAAGTTTGCAGGTGAGACTAGCTTGGGCAGGAGTGTTTTTCTGCATGAGGGTAGGAAGGCTTGCAGAGGGACCTGGACAGGCTGGATCATCGGGCAGAGGCCAATGGCATGGGGTTCAACAAGGACAATTGTCAGGTCCTGCACTTGGATCACAACTCCATGCAACACTACAGGCTTCGAGTAGCTGGATAGGCTGTGGATGTATCTTCTTGGACTTTAGTAAAGCCTTTGACAGTTTCTCACAGCATTCTGCTACGGAAACTGTCAGCCTCTGGCCTGGACAAGTGCACACTCTTGTGGGTGGAAAACTGGTTGAAAGACCAGGCCCAGAGAGTGGTGGGAAATGGAGTTAACTCCAGCTGGAGCCCAGTCACAAGTGGGGTTCCCCAGGGCTCAGTGCTGGGTCCAGCTCTGTTCAATGTCTTTATCAATGACCTGGATGAAGGCATCGAGTGCTCCCTTAGCAAGTTTGCAGATGACACTAAACTGTGTGGAACTGTCAATCTGCTGGAGTGCCAGGAGGCTCTGCAAAGGGATCTGAACAGGCTGGACTGCTGGGCAGAGACCAATAGGATGAGGTTCAACAAGGCCAAATGC
>WAAB01017534.1:117639-155155 GCA_013389865.1 Piaya cayana
CTTCTCCCAAGTGACAGTGGACAGGACAAGATGGAATAGCCTCAAGCCCCACCAGGGGAGGTTCAGGCCAGCAGGAGTAGGGAAGCGATCATCCCCTTGCACTCAGCACTGGTGAGTCTGCACCTCAAATGCTGAGTTTAGTTTGGGACACCTCAGTAAAAGAAGGACACTGAGGTGCTGCATGTCCAGACAAGGGCAACGAAGCTGGTAAGGAGTCTGGAGCAAAAGTTCTGTGCAAAGTTTCTAAGGGAACTCGGATTATTTATCCTGGAGAAAAGGATGCTGAAGGGAGACCTTATCACTCTCTACACCAATCTACAAGCAGATTGTAGTAAGGTGGGTGTCGGTCCCTTCTCCCAAGTAACAACAGATGGGATCAGACAACATGTCCTTAATATGTGCCAGAGAAGGTTTAGATCAGATATTAGGAAAAATTTCTTCACCAAAAGGGTTGTGAAGCACTGGAATAGGCTGTCCACTGGAGGCTTTTAGCAGATGTGGTGTTTAAGGACATGGTTTAGTGATGAATTTGGAAGTGTTAGGTTTAAGGTTGGGTTCAATTATCTTAAAGGTCTTTACCAATCTAAATGATTCTGTGATTCTATGATAACTGCCCAAAATGTACACAGTGTGTCACAGTAATTGATGGAAATTACAATTTCAAATTAGAACTTGTTTAATCTCAGATATAAGGTTGCTATATTTCTGAAAAAGTGTGAGAAACCTTCCAGAAGATGCACTTTATTTCTTGTTACTTGTTTCTCATATTCTTAAAAGCTGTTCATTGTTTTTCAGTAGTTCTCATGACGACTCTCTGATGAGTGACAGTTCTCACTAAATTCACAAGAATACCTCTTATTGCTGCTTATGGAAAGGTTAAGCTTTTGTATTGCTTTCTAACTGACAGATGATGGGAAGTTCAATCTCTAAGACCAACTTAAGATAATAAAAGCATCAAAAATTACCTTCTGCTTGAATTAAGTATGCAGCAGCCTGCATCTCTCTGTCCTAAACCACATACACAATATTATTTGCTGCTGTTAAAAAGATGTATTGCACTTCATGTAATACACAAAACAAAATACACAAAATATCAGAAAGGAAAACCAAAACACAAATGATATAAAACATCCAAAGCAAAGCACAAGGAAGGAAAAAGCAGAATGGAAGATCAGACATGAAACACAATCTCTATTTAATTTGTATAAGTACAGTAAATATTAGTAATTATCAGATGAAGAATGAAAATACTTAAAAATACTTCAGCTTTCTCAAGCTTAAACCCACAATCTCTATACCCTGAAAAGGACAGAGCAGACTTACCTTTCTGTAGGCCACTGTATGATTTATTTGAAGTGTTAAAACCAAAAAATGTCAGTAGACTAATTTCCATATTCTTTGTTTTTAGTTTTTAACATAAATGACTACTGCCTTAAAGGTGTTTATTAATACAATGGCAATACGCTTAAAATTTATTTAGCTTAATTTGGTTTTGTTGCAGTTTGAGGTAAACTAGAGTCAGTTTTGTGACTATCTCAGTTGATGCACTTGCATTTTTCTTAACGCTAGCTGCACGTTTTTTTGCAGCGTTCTTCTCTGAAGTGATAACACAGGGCACTGGTATGCAAAAAGGCCAATGTTTATCCTCAACCTGGCAGAAAAAGGGCTGCACCTGGGAGGAGGGGTGAATGGAGCAGGTGACCCTAAACTAAGCAACAGAGTATTCCATCCCATATATGTCATACTCAGTCAAAATTCAGAAATCATGAGGGTCTCACTCTTCTGCAATGGCCAATGTCCAGTGAGGACCTTGCCTGTCTGGTTGTTCCTGATCCCGGATCTGTGTGTTCCTGAATCCAGTTCCTGAGTCCAACTCCCTCCTAGCTGTGGACCCATGCCCTCATGTCTGCTCTGCAGCATTTGTGATGATGTATGATCATCAAGGAGTGGGGTCACAATCTCCTATATTTATATACTTTTGTTTTAATTATTATTATTGTTGTTGCTTTTATTATCATTATTGTTTTTGGTTTTATCACTATAATTTCATTAAAGCTGTACTTGAAGTTTCCAACCTCTAAGTCTTTTTCCATTCATTTCCCTCTCCCTTTTCACTAAGGGGCAGCAGGGGGGAAGGATTTCAGAAGCTCAACCACATGGGTTTTAGCTGTCAAAAATTAGCTAAACTGTGACAGGTTTACATTACAAGTTAACTTTAAAGGCTTTGAAATTTTATTCAGGAACTACAGAATTCAGGTACACAAAAGGATATACAGAAATTAATCACTTCCCCCCTGCACAGTGTCATCATTAGACTGACCAGTAAAAAAGAGGAAACTGGTTTTGAGTATTTCACCAGAAGGCTTTCCTCAAAGACATTTTGCATTTATTTATTATTTTTAAGTCAGATCAGAGCACACAGTGTGTTTATTATCATACAGAAACTTGGCTGCTTTCACCTCCACGTTGCTCTCTCTTCCCATATTGCCCAAGGAACCTTTTTTTAGGATGAAATTCTTAACACAAAATATTTTAACAGCACAGGAGTGCATATTGACTTACTATGGAATTGGTTCTACTAGGAAACTGATGTTATATCAAGTCTGAAATAATGAATGCAGCAGAGGCACTCATACCAGTAAAGTCAGGATACAGATTCAGATGTCAAGTAGTCTGAAGATTTTAAGGGGACTATTCTTGCAAGTGTTTTGTTCCCCTCCAGAGAAGATCTAGCCAAATTATGTAGTTAATACATAACTTATAGTCCCTTTTTCCCCTCTACTAACCCTCCCCAATTCCAAGGGTACTTTCTGCTTGAACCATAACAGGACAATGGAACTATCTTTGCAATATCCTTCTAAAACTGCAGAAATCTCAAGACACAGAGCTGTTACCAGAAGATGTTCAGACGTATCAGAAGAGCACCTACCTGAACTTGATTTCCCAAAAGCATTAGACAGATTAACAGCACATACCCGGATTGCAGTATTTCCCTAGACACTGTACACAGTCAAATAAGTTTACCCTTAATAAGCAAAAAGACACGTTTAAAGAAGAAATCTACCAGAGTAACTAAAGTATGACTTACTGCATGGCTTATCTCACTGTATCGATTTACCCTTACAACTTTCAGATCCAATCAGCTTCTCATCTTCCTCGCTCCATCACCTTTTTGTTACTTGAAGACAGAAATAAAGACTTCATTTCACTGCCACCAAAACCAGCAAAGGCCATAACTTATTTAGTAACAGACACGAGGATTAGAATGAAAGGAATGATCAGTTTTCCAAATACGGAAAAACGTGAATGCAGCTGCTAGCAAATTTGCTACTGCTAAGAAAAGGGATTAAAATACCATTTAGCACTTACTCAGTCAATAAAAAAAGATAATATTAGTACCTTCTGTTTTCAGCCAAACTGGCACCTTCATCCTTTAGCTGTTTACTTCTCTTTACACAGTCTTCTAAGAGAACTTCCTTTCTTCTCTTAGTGGCGTGTGCCCAGTTAGCATCATCGCTATCAGACAGATCCTTATCATCTGCAGCTTCTGCTTCAAACTGCTGAGAGGTAGCTTTGGACACTTTCTCACCAATCTTTCTCTTCCACCCAAAAGAAGCCATCTGGAGAACTAGAGAAAAATGCATTTTCACAGTTAGGTAATTTAGCTATAAGAAATAGAAGGAAATAAAACCTAGCTCATCTAGATTCTAGGACAATAGTATGTCACAGACAGCTACTGCACAAAATCTGCCCACAGACTTCACCGGGGGTGTCAGTTGGTCACCAAGGGAACTGACTATCTTCACTAGAGATGTCAGTCAGTCACTGAGGGATCTGACCAGCTTCATCAGGGACATCAGATGGTCAATGAGGACACTAGGGTTATCAGTCAGGCACAGAGGGATTGGCTGGCTTCATCAGAGATGTCAGTCAGTCACTAAAGGAACTGACTGGCTTCACCAGGGATGTCAGCTGGTCACTGAAGGATGTCAGAGAGTCTGATTGGCTTCACCAGGTATGTCAGTCCATCACTGAAGGAATACCAGTCAGGCAGAGGGACTGACCGGCTTCACCAAGGATCTCAGTCGGTCACCAAAAGAACTGACTAGCTTCACTAGAGTTGTCAGCTGGTCACTGAGGGGACTGACCAGCTTCACCAGGGATGTCAGTCAGTCGACAAGGGAACCAATTGGCTTCACTAAAGACGTCAGTCTGTCACTGAGCGGTCTGTCCAACTATACCAGGGATGTCAGTCGGTCACCCAGAGAACCGAATGGCTTAACCAGGGGTCTCAGCAACTACACCAGGGATGTCAGCCCGTGGCCGAGGGGACTGATTGGTTTCACCAGGGTTCCCAGTCGGCCTCCGAGGGGTCTCACCAACTACACCAGGGACGTCAAGCTGGTAACCGAGGGGTCTGACCAGCTTCACCAGGGTCGTCAGTCACGCACGGAGGGATTGCCTGGCTTCACCAGGGATGTCGGTCCATCACCGAGGGCTGATAAGCTTCACCGCGGCGGAGGGGACCGAACCGCTACCCCCGAGAAGCCCCTCGGGCCTGACAGACGCCAGCCGCTCACCAAGGCCGCCGCGTTACCTGCGCTCCCCGCCCCGCCGGAAGCGGAAGAGCAGGCGGCAGCGGGTCTCGCGGTGCCGGGGAGGAGGGGCGGGGCCGCGGGGAGCACCGGCAGGGGGCGTGGGAGAGCGGCTGGAATCACGTATACGCAGAATCGCTGGGTTAGGAAAGTCCCGCGGAATCATCGAGCCGAACGATCCCTATCAATCGCTAAAACATGCCCCTAAGCACCTTATCCACCCGTGCCTTAAACACCTCCAGGGAAGGTGAATCAACCACCTCCCTGGGCAGCCTGTTTCAGTGCCCAATTACCCTTCCCATGAATTTTTTTTTCATGATGTCTAGGTTGAACTTCCTCTGGCGCAGCTTGAGGCCATTCCCTCTAGTCCTATCCACTGTCACTTGGGAGAAGAGGCCAGATCCCTCCTCTCCATAACCTCCTTTCAGGTAGTTGTAGAGAGCGATGAGGTCTCCCCTCAGCCTCCTCCAGGATAAACAACCCCAGCTCTCTCAGCCATTGCTCACAAGGCCTGTTCTCCAGTCCCTTCACCAGCTTTGTTGCTCTTCTCTGGACNCAGGTCCTTCTCCTCCAGGTGGCTTTCTAGCTATTCTTCCCCTAGTCTGTAGCTGCATAGGGTTGTTGTGCCCCAAGTGCAGAACTCAGCATTTGTCCTTGTTAAACCTCCTCTCATTGGTCTCAGCCCAGCAGTCCAGCCTGTTCTGATCCTTTTGGAGCCTCCCAACCCTCCAGCAGATCGACTTTCCCACCCAGAGAAGCAGGAGGATCACAGGTTCAAGGCGCAGTGTCAGGTGAGTCCTGTTCAGTGTCTTTCTCAACGAGTTGGATGAGGGGATCAAATGCACCCTCACTAAAAGTGCAGGTGACACAGAGCTGTGCAAGAATGTGGATCTGCATGAGGGTACCTGTGCTCTGCAGAGGGATCTGGACAAGCTGGAGAGGTGGGCTGAGGCCAATAGGATGGAGTTCAGCAAGGACAAGCATCAGGTCACACACCTGGGACACAAAAAACCTGTGTAGCGCTACAGGCTTGGGGAAGAGTGGCTGAAAAGCTGCCTGGCAGATAGACCTGGGAGTGTTGATTGACAGCCGACTGAACATGAGCCAGCAGTGTGCCCAGTGGGGCAAGAAGGCCAATGGTATCTTGGCTTGTATCAGAATCAGTGTGGCCAGCAGGACCAGAGAAAGGATTGTCCCCTGTACTCAGCACTGCTGAGGCTGCAGCTCACATCTTTCAGTTCAAGGACATTAAGGTCCTGCAGCATGTCCCGTGAAGAAGCTGGAGAACAAGTCTTTTGAGGAGCAGCCAAGGGAAGAGGTTATGCTTAGGCTGGAGGAGAATGAGGGGAGACCTTATTGCTGTCTGCACCTACCTGAAAGGACATAGCAGTGAGGTGGGTGTCAACTCTCTTCTCCCAAGTGACAGGACAAGAGGAAACATCCTCAAATTGTGCCAAGGGAGGTTTACATTGGATATTAGGAACAATTTCTTTACTGAAAGAGCAGTGAAGCACAAGAACAGGCTGCCTAGGGAAGTGGTGGAGTTACCATCAGTGATGTTCACAAACTGTATAGACATGGCACTTCAGGACATATTTAACAGGCTGATGTTTGGATGGGATGATCTTAAAAGGTCTTTTTCCAACCTTAATGTTAAAGCTGAAAATGAGGAGGTTTTCCCAGAAGGAAGAAAAAGGAAAATTAAAATTACTCCTTAGTTAGAAGGGCAAATACCAAGTCAAAAGAACTGAACCATGCATGGTACATGAGAAGAGCAGGATGATGGTAGGAGGTAATGGGGTCAGCAGAGGGCAGTGGAAAGGGGGCCCCCTTTAATTCCTTTTTGCAGCACGAGTATTTACAGGATCATGGGGAAGTCAGTCAGTGGACAGGCTGCCAGAGCTGGTGGCCCAGCCTGCCTAGCAGGAAATTCTGCAGTGATTTGTTGTCGTGTTGCTCCCTATCAAGTGTAATAGTCCTTCTCTGTTAATTTATAACAGCTAACACTGGAAAAACAGCATACAGTTTCACACACAATGGTTTGGTATTTTATGTTTACTTAAAGTGTTGAAAGTTTAAAAAGTTACAGTTATAAACAAGCATTTTTGCCATTCAGCTTTGTCAAAAGAAATTAACATAGGAAATAGGCACATCTTTGTTTAGATCAGGACTTCCTATTTTACACTGGTAATCAACTGGTAAAATAAATTTTATTTCCAAGTTTGTATTAAACACTCATATCAAGACAAACATGAAAGTTTGGGGTTTTTTTTAAATATTGCACCACCAAAATGAATTTTTAATCCATTACTGAGTGAGTTATACTGCATATGGACAATCAGGTTCATCCATGGTTTTGAAAAAAATTAGAACAGAAAGGCAAGATAATTCAATGTACTCAACAGGAGTGAGCTTGGGAATACAGGGTAACATACTCAACCAACTGTATTTGCGTAAGCTGCCTCCTTACAGCCCTAGCAGCTCTTAATGAATTTTGTTTCACAGCCTCTTGGCAGACACTATGATGATGCTAAAAAAAGGTCTGCAAGGTCAGCTGTTTCAGCTGCAAGATCAACAAAGCATAGGGAAGTCACACAATAGACAGCTGTTCCAGGTTCAACTGGGTTGTCATCCCTCTTTCTCCCTCCCACGGCACATAAAAAACCCCTTCAGTTCAATCAGAAAACTTTTGGCCATCAAAATTGATTTATCCTAACAAAAAAATATACTTTATGTAAAGCTACACATACAGTACAGTTCTGCCAGAAACTTATTTTAACCTCCAGTTACCAAGACATTGGAAAAAACCACAATTGCCTTAATGCATAAGAGGGCCAAAAAAGTATATAAAATTTTAAAGCTATCTGCACCTGGTATACGTATTATATATTTGCATTTGTGGTCAGCATTACAAGTTTGCAAGCCAGGAGCAGATATCATTTAAAATAATTAGTTTTACCATATACAAGAGTGATACCAAACAAATTCCTGATGAGGAATTACTGCGATTAAAAAAAAAAAACCTGTGCGTTTGTTATATTCATACAAGTGCAATGTTTAACAATTTCAAAATAAAAGGGTAGCAAAAATGAACACAGCAATTTATTTAGTACATCAGAACCAATTCTTACAAGACTAAAAACAGGACTTACAAATAGGATCTGCAGCTGGTCCCTCATGTCAACATCTCAATCTAATCTCAAGAGTTTAAACCCAAAGCTTTACCTAAGGAAAAATCTTCAACTCTGAGATACAATACAGACTTGCATCACAGGGACCATGTGTGACACTTGAGGATAAACAAATGAAGTTGTAACTTGTGCCTACATACTAGACAGACCACACAATTGCCCAGTTCAGGATGCAGTTACAGCAGTTCTGGGGCTTAAAGCAGCTTTATGTTTCTGCAGATTCTGTGCATATTTGTAACAGAGTAATTTCTGGATTAAACTGTTCATCTACCTGTAGCTAGCAGTTTTCTGCAGATAAAGGCTCAGACTCATTGGTCATTGGCAAGTATCCCCATCAATTTTAAGAGTTCATGTTTCACTGTTCATAGTAATGCCTTGATTTCCAGTCTCTCCCTGGGAGAGCAACCTTTGAAATCAAGTATGTCATGAGCTTACGTTGAAGAGAACATTAATTCTTGAACGCTAAACTAAATATTTTATGGCATACACTTTACTCCTTATGTCTGTTAGTGCTAGATGAAAATGGAACTGTGGCTAATTATATTCAACTTACAAGAAACTGAATGTTTTTGTGCAAGTACTAGTTGTGATTTTAACATACAAGATTCAGTTTTCTTCCTGAAACACTGCAAAAAAACAAACACATAAGGATTTATGTTACTGGTAATTGCAATCTACAGTTGAAACCTTTTTGATTATTAGCACTCAGGTTGTCATGGTCAGTTTTTACTGTTTAAATGAAAATCTGGAATATCTAATTTCACAATTAAATTAAATAGCCATATTTGCTACAGAGGTGGCCTGGAATACCTAACCTATCTATGTGGTTTCAGCTGCAAAGTGAATTCTATATAGTATACACTAAGTTAACATGTGATAATCAGCTCTACTGAGGCATTAACATCATTTTTAAAAACCTGTCAATTTCAGACTCTGGAACAGCCCTGAGGCTGTTTTCAGAGCTACATACACATGTTCAAGGAAAATGATTCTCATCCTGTAGTAGCAGTGGGGAGCTGCTGTGCTGCTAACCCACTAAGCTGTATGCACAGACCAGCGGCTTGCTGACAGTTCTGCTTCACAGAGCAACCTTTTGGTTTAGCCCCTGTGGTGCCAAGTCTCCCTCAGCATTAAGACTTTCACTATTGTTGTGGAGTCCATTGTTCTACTCACAGCCCACAGGATTCCACCCTTGGTGCGTTACAGAGCACCTATGCACACTGTCAGCTGGCTAGATTTGCATGAGTTTAATCAAATTTTCAGTTGCTAAAAGCAGCACATTGCAACACATTAAAGTATTCTTTATCATTTACTGTCAAATAAGGGGGAAGAAACACAGCAGTTTACTATTAGATTATAGCTCTGACCAACTGAGGCACAACTGTAGATGGTGACCGACACAGCATAGTTAGGTCACTGAACTATTAAGTGTACATTTACTTATAGTGCATCAGATCTATGCATTACTAGTGAAAAAAACAAGAAGGTCCACCTAACCTAAATGTTGTATGCAGCCTAACGTGCATTCAATGTCAAATGTTATTTATGAACACTGCCCCAAGGGCATGTGTCTTCCTATACCTGCATTATGCTACTGGACAGCAATCAGAATTGACTCCAGCTTCAAAATAGTATACATTAACTGCCCATAATCATTTCAATCCCCATGCAAATGGCATTCTGTGGCTAGCTTTTTCAGTGCCTTATTAATTTAAACTTGATTATAATTGGAAGCATCTGACTATGATTTAGGCATGCTTATTGCTACAGAAGAAATAAGCCCATCTTCAAAATCATTGTGCAAGTATTTTAATAAGATTTGCACACATCTCAAAAAACTCTATTGTATGACTCCCTGGTCTTGGAGTTAATTCAGCTGTAGAAGAATCAAGTGAAGAGCTCACTGATGAGGTAAGGGATGCATCTGCAGATTTTCCTTGCACATCAGCATCTGAATCTTTTTGACAGGATCTATAGTTGCTCACAGAACCTGATCTCTGTGGAGTTGCAGTCCCAGACTTCGCTTCAGTGATTTCATCTGTGGGGCAAGGGCAGGGAGGAGGAAAATTAATTACCAGTATCAAATCAGTTACAAGAACAGCAGACATCATCTTCTCACACTTCAAAATCTTCTCTTTTAAAATACATAGAAAGCTTTTGCAAACTGTATATACTTGATAAAAAAAAAAAAAAGGATTACATATATAGTAACACAGAAGCAAATGCCCTTCCACAAATTATTCCTGTACTCTGAACGGTGCACCCAAACCATTTAGATCTAGTTTAATCAACACTTGTCATATTTTTCATGAACTAATTTCAGCAGCTAATAGTTGAGCTTAGGTTACTTTAGAACAAACAGGATAGTACGCCAATTCCAACAACAGTTCAAACATTTTTTAGATGCTTTCTGCTAGGATCTACTTTATTTTCATTCTATGTTTTCTGTATATTTGGTTATTTGCAATTTATTATCATACATTGCTACTTTAATTGCTAGCACCTACATTATTTTATCCTTCACTTTTGGAAGTTTTTTCCCATTCAGCACTTCAGTTTACCTTCAGTATGAGGAGGTAATACTTTCAATTTCAGAAGTAATATTCTACCAAAGTATCTCTATTCTTAAATACTGAAAATTAGTTTGACTTTCACCTGGCATCAGCAAAGTTATTTCCAGGAGAAATCAGTGGACATAGGAAGAAAGACTGCCCTTCCTCCATCAAAGCTAGTTTAAACTACAGTTTGGTAACAGGAACAGAGAAGAGTATACTGTGGTGGAGAGAAAGAAAAGTCAAATCAGATTCACTACTGGAAGAGAGATGGCAAATTCATACCCTTGGGCTGTATTTCTTTAAGAACTGAAGCCAGGACTGCAGCAGGCTGCCCACACCAAGCTGTATGACTCAAAGCAGGCATCTCCCCTCCAACAGTGGCAGCATTGGCCCTATCGTGCAGTAGGTCAGTACAGGAAGGTGTTTAGGCCCCTGTATCAAGTACCACAGGATCTAAGAAAGTACTTATATTGTCAGGAGAAATGAGGCAAGAACTCCACTGCCACTGCCAAGTCACATCAGATTAAACTGTCCTGAGACACAGCCTTAGCCACTCTATACTGTAACCCAGCCACGCTCCAGTAAACCCTTTTTCTGTGCCACATTTTTCCCTAGGCACATCATCATTAACACCACTGGCTGCAGGTAATTCTGTTTTAGCCTACTGTGCCCATGAACAAGCGTTATTACCAGCCTCTGTTAGCCCCTCCATTCATTTTCACATACCATCAATGCTACGGAAGTCCAGTAAGTATGTCCTGCTGTCCACCTGGTACAACTGTAAACTCATTTTGGAGTATGCACTTGTTACTGGATTCTTCCTTCGAACACGTAGATAGTATGGATTTACAACCTAGTACAAGAGATTTGAGTTAAGTTACCAAACTACTATAGCAGCACTGGGTATCAGTTTTGTTATTTCAATTCAATTGAGGTAAGTGACTTCAGAGATTAGACATTTGGGTTTTTTTGAGTTTGTGTTTGGTGTTGCTGAGTTTTTTTAAGCCAACAGAAAACATTCCTACAGCCCCAACAGAAACATTAGACACATTAGGAAGAGTTTTTTACTGTTGCCTCTCCTGAAGCCCTTCCTGTAAAACAAGCAGTCAGCACAGGCACAAGAAGACAGCTGCCCAGCACAGGAGAACATAGTTTTAGACTTCTAGGCTACACAGAACACAGCTCAAACAATAGTTTACTGTTGTCTGCTACAAAGGTCCTTTATTCTTTTACCTTCCATTCATAATCCAGTTGTTTAATTGCTCGACAAACTTCAGCCATGATATCATTTGGCCGACTCTGACTCCGTATTCCCAAATGCCACTTAGCTCTTCTCACACCTTGATGCTTTGACTTCTGTGGATTCAGCTCATCAAGAGTATGGCGCGGACGTGGTGCTTCAGCTACTAAGAATGGCACTCTCTCAGGGTGAGGGCGAGACAGGTGGTGATCATCAAGGAAAGAATCTGGTGGACTGGTGGCCAAGTAGAAGTCTTTGGCCTCATTCATTATTCTTCTATTATCTATAATAAGGTGATAAGCAACTGCTAAAGGGTCTTGATGATTCCGGCTGTATAGACAACTGAGCACTTCCTCTTCAGTGCATTCAAATTTCTCACACACTTCTTTTAAGGCTTCATCATCTATCATAGTAGAGCTATAGGATGGGTCTTCAGGAAACAAGTACTTGGGAAGGTCCTGCTTAAACCATTCATGTTCCCTAGATTTAAAAATAATCAAAGTCTGAGTATACGCATGTAAATCAAGTCTTTTTAATATTAAATTCTTATTTTAAAACAAAATTCATTCTAGTCCGCACAAAAAGTTGTCATACCAAGCCCCCTTCTGTGCAGAACAGACAATGAAGCAGTACAAAACGATAAGTAATCCCCTCCCTTGTACAATTTTGTCAGACATTTTGCAGGAGACTGGAAAAAAAACTCTTCCTCAAAATGTTTTAGCTACCTGAGCTCCAAAAATATCTTTGCACAATCTACCAACCAGATTTTTATATAAGCGGGATTTTTTATACTGCCACTGTATTTATTTTGATATTTTCAACTGAAATTCTTACCCTACCCATTTGAGTTGTCCCTCCCCAAGTACACACAACGATACACTATAAAACTAAGAAATATTGAAGCTGTATAATTTTTTTTTGGTGGATGTTTGGATTTTTTGATCGTTAAAGTCACATGCTCCCCACACCAAACAAGTTGCCTATCATGCTTTCATCCAAAACACCTCCATCTGTCTCCTCAGGACTTATAAGATTTGAGGGAAGCTATGGAAGTGTTAATCTGCATCCCTTTACTCTTGTATCTGTGGGCTGGAATTCACAAGAGGGAAAAAGGAAAGCTCTATAACGAATTAAATACTTAGTGTTGCCCAATTCTGCAGAAAAAAATAAGATTGTCTTGTGTGCCTAGAATAGAACACCTGTCAAGCGGTATGGTATAACATAATTTTTAAGAATTCTAGCCCAGAGCATAAGGGCTTGCTACAGATTTAAGAGCAATTACATGGATGTCATGGCTTAACCCTGTCCAGCTACTAAGCACCACAGAACTACATTCGTTTCCCACTACCACTACCCTGCCCCAGTATGATAGGGAGGAGAACTAGAAGAGTAAAAGTGATAAAGAAACTTCTGAGTTCCTCCACCGCCTCCATAGGGAAGAAGTGAGATTCTTTAAATTCCTGGAGTTGGCTGGCCAATCCATTCACAGTTGGTAATTTACTCCACAAGTATTGCTCAGTAATTACCAGAACATCTGTCTGTTACCAAGACTACTCTCAGCACAAACTCAAAACATAGCCTTATCCAAGCTACCAGTGAAGACATTTAACTCTGTCTTAGCCAAAAACCAGCACAATGGACCAAGCTCTAGCCAGCGTGATCCTAAGAACATACCTCAACACGAACGTGTTGAACAAAAAAAACCACGTTCCTCAGAAGCAAACAGTTAATTTGGAAGCACAAAAAGCTTTTCTTTTACCACTACAAAGCACAGTCCTTGCTGGATGACTGAACCCAGAAGAATAGGGTTATTGTTTATTGCAGTAGGCCTTTTCCCTTGCACATCCACTCACACACACCTAAAAGGATTCAGTAATTCAATTCAGCTTAGTGGCATATCTTCTGGTGAGGTGACATATCTTCTGGTTAATAAGACAAAACCATTTCAGATNTGGATTTTTTGATCGTTAAAGTCACATGCTCCCCACACCAAACAAGTTGCCTATCATGCTTTCATCCAAAACACCTCCATCTGTCTCCTCAGGACTTATAAGATTTGAGGGAAGCTATGGAAGTGTTAATCTGCATCCCTTTACTCTTGTATCTGTGGGCTGGAATTCACAAGAGGGAAAAAGGAAAGCTCTATAACGAATTAAATACTTAGTGTTGCCCAATTCTGCAGAAAAAAATAAGATTGTCTTGTGTGCCTAGAATAGAACACCTGTCAAGCGGTATGGTATAACATAATTTTTAAGAATTCTAGCCCAGAGCATAAGGGCTTGCTACAGATTTAAGAGCAATTACATGGATGTCATGGCTTAACCCTGTCCAGCTACTAAGCACCACAGAACTACATTCGTTTCCCACTACCACTACCCTGCCCCAGTATGATAGGGAGGAGAACTAGAAGAGTAAAAGTGATAAAGAAACTTCTGAGTTCCTCCACCGCCTCCATAGGGAAGAAGTGAGATTCTTTAAATTCCTGGAGTTGGCTGGCCAATCCATTCACAGTTGGTAATTTACTCCACAAGTATTGCTCAGTAATTACCAGAACATCTGTCTGTTACCAAGACTACTCTCAGCACAAACTCAAAACATAGCCTTATCCAAGCTACCAGTGAAGACATTTAACTCTGTCTTAGCCAAAAACCAGCACAATGGACCAAGCTCTAGCCAGCGTGATCCTAAGAACATACCTCAACACGAACGTGTTGAACAAAAAAAACCACGTTCCTCAGAAGCAAACAGTTAATTTGGAAGCACAAAAAGCTTTTCTTTTACCACTACAAAGCACAGTCCTTGCTGGATGACTGAACCCAGAAGAATAGGGTTATTGTTTATTGCAGTAGGCCTTTTCCCTTGCACATCCACTCACACACACCTAAAAGGATTCAGTAATTCAATTCAGCTTAGTGGCATATCTTCTGGTGAGGTGACATATCTTCTGGTTAATAAGACAAAACCATTTCAGATCCAAAATCCATCCATTCTCTGCAATCTATGTTTATCAACACCTTTCTCACATCACTTCTGGACTTACTTAACACAACTGAGATAGGCTAACTTCCCACTCAAGTTTTACAATGCTTAGTTGTCACAATGATTTGATTTCTACAATAAATTACTCCCCATAATAATAAAGCAGAAACAGAGAAGCATACCATGAAAGAACATGAATACTGCCAATTTCCTTAACTTCCAGCCCTACAAGCAGCAGCATTATCACTAAGGTGGTATATCACAGCTCTCTTAGAGCTTCTTACAAAGGAAACAGGAATGCCTAACTAAGCGGTTACATGAAGAACAGCTACAAAATTTTTTTTTTTAACAGCTGCATACTTGTCAAAGCAGCTGGAGTCTGGAGCCTATGATTGCTATCTGCACCTACAAGTTATAACTTACCAGTATTCAACACAGTAACCATCAGTAACAAATTCATGCTGAGATTTTGAAGCTAGTAAGTGCTACCTTGAATGTGGAATGGCTATAAATTGGAGAGGGGGAGATTTAGACAAGACACAAGGAGTAAATTCTTCATGATGAGAGTGATGAGACACATACACAGGTTGCCCAGGGAAGCTGTGGTTGCTCCATCCCTGAAAGTGTTCCAAGGCCAGGTTGGATGAGACCTTGAGCAGCCTGATCTAGTGGGAGGCATCCTTGCCCATGGCAAGGGGGTTGGAACTGGATGACCTTTAAGGTTCCTCCCAACGAAAGCCATTCTATGATTCTATGTGGAATATTCAGTCTTAAAAGATGATTCTTTGGAGTCTGAAGAAGTAGTAATAAAAGCAGTAGTTACCAGCTTGAAGAGCCATCACTTCCTCTCAGACATTTACAGTACAGAATATTGGTTCTTAACACCAAAGATATTTTCTTTGCCCACAAAAGTCAGCTTGGTTTGGTTTTTGCAAACCACTTGGACACATCTGTCTTAAGCCTAGAGTTTATTTCCATATGTAACATATATAATTTGTTTTACTGTGACCTCCAATAGATAGTTCACTGACCACTGGAGATTAGAAGCATAAGAGCTAAAGCAAAACACCCAGAAGTTAAATTTTTCATCTTAGCCTCTAAAATACACACAAGTTGTGTGAATGATTTCTCTATTCTGCATATTTGCACCAAGATTATCATTCTAATATCCTGTGTGATCAGACATCAGTTAGTGTTTACCTAATGTCTCTGATTGTTGCTCTCTTCATTGGATCCACTTGCAGCATGTGCTTCAAAAGACTAATTACAGATGGATTCAGATACTGAGGGGTATAAAAGATACCATCACATATCTTCTTAAAAAGGGTTGGCACATGATCATCATCAAACGGAAGTGTTCCACATAACAAAGCGTAGAGAATAACCCCACTGCTCCAGATATCTACTTCTGGACCTGCATATAACCTGGTAAAAAGTCAACTATTAGTGAGGTAATACATTCAAATAGATTCTTTTTCCTCTACTTTCTCACTTTGTATCACAGTAACTAAAAGTGTATGAACTTGAGGCAACTAATTGGCAAGTACTATACAATTTTAGTTCAATGCCATGCTTCTCTTGAACTCAGCATACTGCAAGTTGGTACAGACCCATAAGAATAAGTCCAACTCTCCACTCCTTGCAGGACTACCTAAGACTAAACTATTGCAGTTTATAATGTTCTAAAGGATCAGAATACTTCCCAGAGCCTACTCCACCCCTGACTTGCTAAAAACTATGCTGGCAGAAGGAGTGACAGCAAAAGTTGTGAATAACTTGTGTGCTTCCTCTTCACATATATAACAAGACACAAGTATATGTGTAATAATAATCCACAAATGCAATTTAAGACAATGGCAAGCTGCAAGAAACTAGCATCTACTGCAAAGAAAGCCTGTTATACATTATATAATACATGTTATCATTGTTTTAGTGGAATCTGTGCAAAGTCATCTACGCCCCTAAATGAGGATGCTGAAAAGCTTGAGACAAGTCCATATCCAAGAACTTGTCATAGATTCTACACTACTGCCTGAATAAAACAGACATCTGGCCTCCAGTCAGCCAGAGGTGATACTAGGGCAGGTAGCTAAAAGCTGATTTGACTATCACAGAATCCAAAAACAGAGAAGTTACCTTTAGACTAAATATCAACTCTGCAGCAGGTATTTCACTGCTGCTGAACTCCACAGCAGACGTTCCTGTAATTCTATCTGTACCCCTACTTCCAAGATCTGAACTGCAAGTGAGATTTTTAAACCAAATCAAGCATACTGCATTTGGGGTGTTAAATATCATCTCCACCTTACAGGAACTATTAAAAGCTATTTAATTGAAGCCTTAAACACTCCTGAAAAATTATCAAAATAATTAAATGTTCAGCCCACAGTTTCTCAGTATTGGGCATGTCAATTGCACTAGATTTGTAGCCTTTACAGATAAGCAGCATAACAACTGAAGTACATGCACACATGTATCCAATATAAAAAAAACTACCTTCCTGAAATTACTTCTGGTGCAGCATAGTTAGGGGAACCACAGCTTGTTCTTAAAAATTCTCCATCTGACATCATATTTGATAGACCTGAAAGTGTATAAGAGTAACTACTAAAAATTCAAAAAGCAAAGTTATTTCACACTGCATATACCACCTAGAACAGACCCTTAGAAATTCAAATTAGAAAGTTTACTGAGAAATTTAAAAAGTAACTTGTTTGGAACTATTGACATATTTATATGAGTGTGCCATATAATCCGCCACTTAGTTTACCAAAAATCTATGTAAAATTAATCAATTATTGCACACAACCTACAAATATTTGATAGCATATTATTCGAGAATATTTATTACATGACAGAAAACAGTCCAGTTTGGATGATGCAGGTATGACAGAGAACAAGGTTGCTCTAGGGAGATAGAGTAACATAGAAAGATAGGATCTTGGTCATTAATAAGAAAGTCTTAAAAAACACATTTCCTTCTAAACACCAAACTGGAAGATACTAACACAGAATTGCCAAAAGCTCTTTAAGAGCTTATATTGAATAGAAGAACTGAAGGGAACCCATGACTTTGCCACAATTTAGATACCTACACTGCTCAGATGGTTCCCACATCACTGCTGTTTAGTAGTTTAGTTTCACATATTCACTCAGTATAGTTTAGCATCAGTAAAGAACTACCACTCCCAGGACAGCTGTGTATTACACCCTCTAGTTTCCTCAGCGGAGGCTCCATAACCAACACTACCATAAGCCAGAGAAGTCAGTCCCTGGGAAGGAATTATACATACCCTTTATACAGGACTGGAAGGGGGGTAAGACGTATAGCTAGGCTAGCTTTCATATTGTAAAACACAAAAGCATTATTAAGGTCTTGTTTAATACACTAGTCATGACTGAGTGCTACAGCTTTGATGATACTTAAGTTGCAGGAAGACAGTCTGTCTAGAAAGCTGCCTGGAGGAGAGGGATCTGGGGGTGTTGGTTGACAGTGACTGAACATGAGCCAGCAGCGTGCTCAGGTGGCCAAGAAGGCCAGTGGCATCTTGGCTTGGATCAGAAACGGTGTGACCAGCAGGTCCAGGGAGGTTATTCTCCCTCTGTACTCAGCACTGGTGAGACCACACCTTGAATCTTGTGTTCAGTTCTGGGCCCCTCACCACAAGAAGGATGTTGAGGCCCTGGANAGAAAGGGTCACTGAGCACTGGAATGGGCTACCCAGGGAGGTGGTTGAGTCACCTTCCCTGGAGTTGTTTAAGGCACAGGTGGATGAGGTGCTAAGGGGCATGGTTTAGTGTTTGATAGTAATGGTTAGACTCGATGATCCAGTGGGTCTCTTTCAACCTGGTTATTCTATGATTCTATATTTTACACTTCATTACTCCACCACATAAGCCATTTAACCTAAAGCATTTAATACACACAAGAAATCAATACCACTCAGTATCAATACACCCTTACTGAAACACTTGAACATCATACTTTTAAAATAGACTTAGAATATCACTATTTCCTGTCACCTTTTATCAGACACTTCAAAGTACTTTACAAGGTCAAGTGTTATCCACTATATCTACAAGACATATATTGTGATGCCAAGGCAGTACAGACTCCTTACTATGTCGATATGGTGAAGTTTCCCAATTCAGACAGCTCCAAAATCTAGCTACCACTCTTCTCAGACACTGTCTCACAAACAGCTAGTATAAATAATTCAGCTTTCTGATTAGTGAGACGTTCAGAGTTTTCAATGGGAATTTCGAACAGTTTAGTAGAAGAATTAGTGTATTTTACCACAGCAATGTGGCTCTTAAACTTGATAAACTGCCCTTGCATGGCACTTCCAAGAGAGCTAAGCATTTTACAGATGGTGAAACAGGAAACAGGAGTGAATATTGAAGTGGAAAGGTCAGGAATTTAAGCATTTCAGAGAAAATACTGCTAAGCAAAACCAAAGAAGTCAGTTCACAATTTCACTCAGTCACAGAAAATACATGACAAGAAAGCCTGAGAAGCAAGCAAGTTCTACATATGTGCAAGAACATAATTTTGCTTTACATTCATACTCTCCAGGTTCTTGTATTTTACCCCCCCACCAGAATATTCAACTACATACATTTTATTAAAAATTTCCCACAGTAATTAGCAGGATCTACATAATGAGAGATGCAATCAAACATAAAAAATAGCAATGCTTACCAAAGTCAGCTATCTTGGCATTCATGTGTGCATCAAGCAGCACATTTTCAGGCTTCAGATCTCTGTGTACCACCATATGCCTGTGACAGTAATCCACGCCAGAAAGGATTTGCTGGAACAAACGTCTACTTTCCTTCTCATCAAGCTAAGGCAGACAAACATTTTAAACAATTATCAGACCATGGAAGACAAGTCGTTTTGCATTTATATGGATCAAAGGAAATTTTCCATGGCCTAAATTTATCACTTATAGTTTTGATACTTTATAGCACAGATTATCAGAATCTGTAACAGAAAGCTTCACAGCTTACATAATTTTATTTGTACCACGGCTCTAAAACAACTAAAAAAAACCTGTGCCCACGAACTTAGAAATTCACAGAAATTTCTCAGTCATGCTTTTGAAATTCTTTAGGCAGATGTTACATACTCAGTAATTAGAAACATTAGCACCTAACTACATCTAAGTGAAATATCAATGAATTTTGATATTTAAGCATACCATAAAATTTAAGTTGACAAAACCTGCTGCTGACATGCAGCACAGAAGCAATAAATATTAGATGCTATTTACGCTATCAGAAGCTAGCCACAAACAGCAGACCTATCTGGACATTTCCTACATACGTGCCCTATCCATGTCAAAGTTTGTTCTGACAACTAATTAAAAGTATCCTGGCTATCCAAATGATCTGTCAAAAGTGACTTCAGAGCTTTCACATAATCTGTCCTGCTAGTAGAAAATGATAGTAAGGGCACAATGGTAACTTTCCAGTAATGGGTTATACTGACTAAAGAGGTTTCAGCTATTCAAGCTGGATACATACGCATGCAATTTGTACCCAATAACTGCAAATTAACATACCGGTACCAGCAGAGAGAAAAAATGTTAAGATGAAGTCATACATAAAGATATGAAATGTGTTAACATACAGCCCTTTTTACTTTCACAAGATACAGCCTTGAAGTATATTTTAACTGCTAACTCGAGAATTAATGCTGAATCCATACAAACAAGTTTCAATATAACCAAGTGTGACCAGTACCCCCTGCTCCCAGTGCCTGGTAATGTGGTTAGCACAGCTAACACCATTTTATGAGGCAAACAGCCAGTCTGTGACTGAGTCAGGTATTTGTTCCCCTTCCCTCATTATCAGGCTGTGAAGGTCCCATGAACCAATCAGACAGACCAAACAGATTTCTTCTTCCCTTCCCAACCAGCCTCAAGGTTCCTGCATGCCAAACTGATTACACCCTTCCTCACCAGCCGTGAAGGCTCCAGGTACCCAGCCAAACAGATGGCAGTGATGGTCTCATCAAAGAATAGGGAAGTGTAACAGCACAGAGAGCATTGTCCATAAAATCAAGTAGTTACAAGTCTGAAGTGCGGAACCTGGGCCAGGACTGCTGCCAGACAGCAAGATCCAAAATCCCTCCACGGCCAGGGACGCCACCACCACTGCCTTCCTCCTCCAGGGCTGACCCAGTGACTCATTCTTTCACATGATTTTCAAGTCCAGATCCTGACTGTTATATTGATACAGTAAACCATGTATTAAGATGTAACAGTCTGCAGATGGTCTAGGTGATTAGAAACTGAAAGTTAAGTTGTAATATAAATTCTATGTTATGCCACTTTTAAGTTGTACTACATTGATTCTGTTTGTAGAATTTCTGTGCTACACTGACCATAATATCCTGTTAAAAAGAAATAAAGCTTTATTTATACAATTCAGCCAAGGATTCCCCAAAAGAACCTGTCTGTCCTCTCAGTTTCAAGTGACACAGGAACATTACAAAAGCAATAACAGAATGCAAGTCATTAATTTGTAGAGTTTGACTACTTCTTACCCTTCCATTTTTACAGATATAATCAAACAGTTCTCCACCTGAAACATATTCCATCACCATGAAAATGTCAGTTGGTGTACTGATGACCTGGTACCTGATAAGAGAAGACATATGTTAGTCACCACATTCAGTAAAAGATGTTAGTTACATTTGTATAAAATATCTGCCAGACAATTTGCAGCTACTAGAATGACAATGTTTTTCTAAAACTATTTCCACTCCTTTCACTATGTGACACCATCACTGGCAAGACTAGCAGGAAATTTCTATTCCCTGCCAGGAATATCAGTCTTTGTACCTTCAGAGGACTAAGCTAAGTTTCACAGGACTAAACTAAGTTTCATAGAAGTCATTCGGAATACCTATGATGCTGCCCTGCACACAACACAGTGAGGAATTCAAAAGCACTTTGCTACAGTCTAAAAAACATACACTCTTCAACTTTAACATGCAAGAAACCTGACTTACCATAAATAAAAAAAGTGTGCACCAAGACTAAAAAAAAATTCCCTTTAATGATAATGACCATTACATTCATGAAAAAGACCTGAATTTCTAATTAGTATTTAAGAGTTTCCACAGTCTAGTAGTTATATTTTTACTACTCCACTGCCATTAATTTTGGGGGGGGGGAGAACTTCCAAGTTTTGAAATACTAGTTTATAGCCAAACTCCCCATTTAAGAGATTTTGGGGTTGTTCTACATATGCTTACCTAGAAGTTGTTTAATATACCAGTGAGAATAAACAGACTACTGCTTAAATATGTTTGATTACAGCAAGCAAAACTTACAGCTTAATTATATGAGGGTGCCTGAAGAGCTTGAGGTTCTGAATCTCCCTGCGGATTTTTCCTACAACATCAAGGCTGCGAATCTTCTGTCGATTCAGAATCTTCACTGCAACTTTATGCCCAGTTAATTCATGTTTGCCAACTGCAAGGAACAAGAAGTATTTAATCAATATTTTCAACTACTCTGTAAAGATATTAATTTACCTATTTTGACTGTACTCAATAAACATAAGTTAAGATGTCATGTCAGCATTCCACATATCCCTATTAATCTTTGGTGAGGCTGAAAAGCAGACAGCATGTCATTTCTTCTGCCCTACACCAATTTCTCCCACAACTCTATCATAAGACAACGAATGGGATAAAAAAAGAAAAAGCTTACACCTAACACTCAGAACTCTTGCAGCCTGACTGTATTTTTGCCCTGTTGCTTCCTAAACACTTCCATCTTTGCTCATGAGGAAGACACCACTTTCTCTCTCTGCATCACTCCATAGTTTTGGCGCACTCAAAAACCAAGTCAGACACATTCTCCTGCAGCTTTTCTACTTTACATGCAACAATCACTCTTACTAAAGAAATCGCTGCTGTCCTTCCCTCAAAAACCAGTTTCAGCAGTTACTCTGAAGTATCCCTAAAAAATAATTCTTGATCTGTCCTCGGAGCACTGTGACCTCCACAGTCCATGCGGTAAACACCAGACCTTTAATATACAGAATAAATGGCAAAAGCTATAGAAAATAAACAAAATAAAATCCAAGAGTAACTAGGGGAAGCGATGCAAACATGTAAACTGATAAATTCCTCAGTTTCTTTCCTGCTGCTAGGAAAGTTTCCATTTCCTTTCAACAGGGGAACCAAAAAGTGTAAAATATTTCCTAGACAGCTAGCCACTCAAAGTCCTTAATTTTGCACCTGTTATTGGAAGTTGCCACCAAGTTTGCAAGAATATTTTTCTTAAACCCAGCACTGGATCACAAATGAACCAGAGAAGGTTTGATACAATATCTGGAATACTTTAAAGCTTCACAAAGAGGAATGTAAGTACAGTTAAGTTTCCTCTAAGCAGTTGTGTTTTTTGAAAGTTAGACAGAACATAGCTCTTCTAATAGCAAGTTTTCTTGAAAAAGCTGTTTTTCAGACACTGTCCTTTCATCTTGTGTTCAGTATGATCTGTGCTGAACACGTATCTCTTCTTCTGTAATCAACTCTGGAGTTTTTGTCTTATCCAAAAAAGGCAAGTTCAAGCAGAGCTGGTGCCAGCTCCAAATCTGCAAGAGACTTCACTGTTGTGAAGTTTCACGAAGTTAAAATTAGACCTTGGAAACTAATACAATATGCATACGATTCCTGGGAAAATTTATACATATGCATGTAAGTGAGAAACATTCTGTAACAAGCCTTTGTCTCTTGCACATGATTGACAAAGATCACTCTCATATATTGCCCAGGCCTGATAAAGGACTCTTGCTTTCTAAAACTCCAAAATGGAGCCTTGCAGAGTTTTATTTGCTGGTATTTTCAGTATCAGATTAAATATCTTTTCCACTAGAAGGCTTTGCTACCTACATTGGTTTCTGCATACAGTGATTGTATTATAATGAAGGAAAGAATATATCATTGTTTTAAGGGAATGAATTTGCTTAAGGAACAATAGGAACCATAGGAAAAAGCTTAAGCAAATCCTGGCCTGCTTGCTCTTAGAAAGAATGTTTGTAAGAGGAGCTTAGCTTGTTTACTAATTGAAACAAGCAACAACTCAAGTACTATCTGTACCTTAAAGAAACTTATTTCTGACTGACACAATGACGAAGGAGATAAAGACCACCACAGGCTTCTGATGACACAGTGAAACTGTGATGCACATACGATAGCGGGTGATAAATTGTAACAATGAGTTCTCAAAAAATAATGAATATGTAATATGTTTCCTGGAATCTATATGGATATGTACTTTTAACCAGTATTTCCTGGAATATAACCAGTTTTCCCAGAATCTATAGGAATATGTATGTTTCACCAGTGTAAGAGTCATGTAACCAGCCTCAACAGCTGGACATATTAGGCGGAATTACACAATTCCCTGTGTAACCCAATGTCGCATTAAAGAGTACCTGCCTAATAATCAAATTGGCATTGNCTCAAGTACTATCTGTACCTTAAAGAAACTTATTTCTGACTGACACAATGACGAAGGAGATAAAGACCACCACAGGCTTCTGATGACACAGTGAAACTGTGATGCACATACGATAGCGGGTGATAAATTGTAACAATGAGTTCTCAAAAAATAATGAATATGTAATATGTTTCCTGGAATCTATATGGATATGTACTTTTAACCAGTATTTCCTGGAATATAACCAGTTTTCCCAGAATCTATAGGAATATGTATGTTTCACCAGTGTAAGAGTCATGTAACCAGCCTCAACAGCTGGACATATTAGGCGGAATTACACAATTCCCTGTGTAACCCAATGTCGCATTAAAGAGTACCTGCCTAATAATCAAATTGGCATTGATTACATTTGGCTTTTTCACAGCATCAATAACTACATCACTTTCATTCCCCACCCTGATTCCTACCTTTTGAAGATAAACTAGATTTCGGGGACACATACATGCTTCATCTTTGTCCACATGAAAGACAATTGCAACAGACCAGTGGTGAACATTAGTGCTCATTCATCCGTGTGCCTCCTCTTACTTGAAAATTTAACTACACTCAAGGCTGCAAACTTCATTTAATATATATTCATCAGAAGCTGTGATTATCAGCAGTGATCCACCAAAACCCTTCTGCATTCAACAGATAATTTAGATAGAATTAGCAAACACCTATCAATCTACAGATCTCATTCCCAACACAAGATACTCCTGCTGCTTTTTGCCTCTATATTGAGATTAAAAACATAATGCAACTAAGAAGAAAGTCATAACAGAGACAAATATAATTAGAAGCATCTGAGTGATTATTCGTTCAACAAAAAGATAGCCACTCTGGAAAATAAAGCTGTTTGTCTAAGTTCCTGTAGGGAAGTAAATGGGTAGTGGATTACCCAACACCTGGAACTATCACAATGCCTTTTGCACCCTGAGAATACAGAAAGCAAAAACTAACAATGGCCACAGTAACCACAACACTGGTCAGGCATGTTTGCCTTGCAGAGGAAAGCAGGACAAAGCCCACATCTATCACAAGTTCTAGATAGACCACAAAGCATTGGTAACTGAGTGCCTAGAACTGTAAAGTCAGGTCACCCAGAAGAATTATTTGCTTTCAACCAAACCTATAGTTACAGCAATCACACACCCTTTGTTTTCGTCAGTTCAAATGTGAATGAAGTTTCAAATGAACCCAACAAATTATATCACGTGTTCAAACTGTGAGGAGCAACGAACCTTCAACATTAAACATTAGAAAAGCAACTATTCCATTTCAATTCCAAAATATTTGTCTCTCAATAATGTGAGCTGAAGTAAGTCAGAACTATATGAAAGCAAAATCTTTAATTACTTTGTTAAAATTTAACATTCATTTTGGTTAGTAAGAAACATCCTCTTAGAAGCTAACAAAAAAATCAGACACATGAATTCGCATCTTCCTTTGCTCTACAACATACATTTAGGGTGTTTCATTTATTAAGTAGCACGTATATTTCAGCAGTCAACAGCTGAGTGTATAAATATTCAGTCCTGATATACTTTACGTTGTGTCATTCATTAGCCAATTTCTGATTTGTCACTATATTACAAAAACTGGAATTTCATTAGAATTCAGAAAAACATTAAAAAGTAATTTATTAACTACAACAATCCATGTTTAATATGCAAGGCACATAAGAAAAGAGGTTTTCAAACCACATTTTTTATTCAATTAAACAGTAACATCTGCAGTTGACTGAACCCAATTCCAGCTGTCTCAGCCTTCAAGATTGCATCAGGCCTTTATTTTACTCATTTACTGGGAGAAAACAAGATTTTCTGCTTCTTCAACTCTGTTTGCCAACTGAATAAATTATTGTAGAAAAACACACTTTGTGCAGGTGCACAGACATCACAAAAACCTGTTCACTTATGACTTTTCAAAAACTCCCTTTTAAAATTCATTTTAAGATCATAACAAATCTAGCTTTTAAAAATACAAGTTACCAATAACCACGTACTTCATGAAACATGACTGTTTTCTTGGATACAGTTCAAGATACCTGTTATCAGTAAAACACAGGATGCTTACTGGTAACAGACTGCTGGCCAGTTTTGAGTTTGGCATAAACACAGAACTGAAAGCAAGACCTCCAACGATAACATCATGTAGAAAGGTAAGAAGCCTGGGTTAAATTTCCTACAGTTACTTTGTATTAACTTTTGACAGAGGTTTTACCTATAAAATGTAAGACTCACAAATTAGAAGTGACCAAAATGTTTGTCACCTTAAACTAGCTATTATTAGTCCTTCAAAAGAATCACTGCAAAGGTTTTCACTTTACAGACGTAATATTTCCCTATATTTCTTTATTCTCTGGCAATACTGATTGCCTTCAAGCACCACTATGCCTATGCCACATCAAGACTTCCAAGGTGGTGACAGTCTCAAAGCGGCAGTGACTTCTTTTAACTGTACAAGTGCAGAAGCAACCACCTCTAAACTCAGTTCAGCCAGTCTTCATCTGGAAAATGGGTTACGAGGCCGTCCAGAGTAAACAGCATTCTTGTGAAATACAGGCCCCAGTCACAAAGTTTGGGGGAAAAAAGCTGAACAAGCGTATGACAGATTTAATGAAATATTTCTGCAAGAGACCAAATGGCAAAGCCAGAGAAATGCAGACCTTAAAAGTATGAACTAAAACATTTTCACTAACAGTAAAAACATCTCTCCTGAGCCATGCTGTGCAAAGGTACACTGCTGCACAACACTAGGCAGCACACTTATCTTCACCATCCATTTCCAGGTTTCTCATTGCCTTGACCAAGGAGACCTATTCACATTCAGTTCTACAGTCTATAAAGACCACAGTTTTTAACCTATTTTCTAAAGACTGGAACAAATATTGCGTATTTACAGCCTTAAGCAGCTTCTTATATTTTCTTAGTACAAATCACTGGAAGCCTGACTATTCCTCTTTTCATGACAGCTAACCTTATTTCCAGAAATACCTGGAACTACCTAGATATATCTTGGAATAAAAGTTTCCATTTTGTTTTAGTAGGAAACATCAGTAGTGGTTATTCTTTTTTTTTTTTTTAAGAATCTATTATTATAGAGATAGATTTTTTTTTACAATGAATCCTAGAAAAATTTAAATAATGCGTCTCACATATGTGATTCAGGTTCGGTACTCTTCTACCCCACAGTTTTTAGTTTCTGTATCACTCTGCCTTTCCCTATATATTGGCTCGGAACAGCCATCTCCCTCCATGACTGCCCATCCAAGGCAGTCAGGTCACTAATTAATTCAAGCTAACACAGCCAGGTGAACAGTTAAACTGGAAAAACATCACAGCAGTAACAGTTGTCTGGGAGGATGAAGGTAACGGGGTAAGCAAGAGACTTCGAACAATTACAGAGTAAAGTGCTGGTTTTGCAGTTCAACTATTTTTAGGCTGCCACTGCTGTTAAAATTAAAGAACCACTTTCAAGAAACCATGTGCCTGACCCCTCTACATCACTTGAGCCCAAGGAAGACCCTAGCCAAATTGAAAAAAACCAAAGCAAAACAAAAAAACCCACCACATTTGTTACCCTTTTTTCCTTTATCTTTAATTGATGAAACTCTATCAGTCAGAGAAAGGAAATGGTGAGGAATATAGGACAATAATCACAGATATGCTGTTAAATGAAGAAAGCACATGCTCAAGAGGAAGATGAGTGCATCATAGATAAAAAAAGTCCTTTATTAAGGACAGCTGAAGCAAAACAAAACCAACATATCACATCATCCACAGACAGGGAAAAAAAAATATTAACCTTAACATTCTTTGTTCATGAGTCCATGAACACTAACACTTGCTTTCAGATCCTAAATAAATTCCCAAGCCACTAAAGAAAGGTGCCCAGTATGCAGAATGATGCTGCACTTCATCACAAGCTGATTCCTCCCTCAACCTTAAAACAAATATGTTCATATACCCAAGTACATACTCTTCACATAATCGGTAGTTACAAAGCAGCCTAAAAGAACACCTACTGTCAATCAATAAGGCAGGCAGAGAGGTATTATGGAAAAACAGCAGCAATAAAACTGGTAAATCTATTTCTTCATTCAATTAACTGTTTAAGCTACTGTGACATTTAACAACAGTAGCTCCTCCACAAACTGGCCATCTTTGGAAGTTCCAACTTCAGACACATTTTTGCCAATAACAGATAAGAACAGCAGCAGTAGTGCAGCACTGTGCTCCAAAATTTAAAAGAAGATTAGAACATTTATAGTTAACTAAACTTTAGTTAATGCAGTGTACTGAGGGGTGAAACGATACATCTTTGATTGCTCTTCTCCCCCTCATCACATGGTCCATCTAGAAGAATGGAGAATGTGATGTCTATCTTCTGTCATCTCCTATCTTCTCTCTATTTAAGGAGGTGACAAGTTTCCAAAGAGAGGAATGGTACCTCAGCTGCCTGTGGGGGGTGAGTCACTGCTTCCCAGTGGCCAGGGGTGTCACACTATAAGCCTGTCTTGAAAAATGGAAATTGAAGGGCTTGACTGAAAATACTTTCCACTGCTTTCCTAGATATCCTTAGAGACAAATATACTCCTATTCTCTACACTACAGTAATTTTTTCAGAATGCTACAGTAGCTGACAGAGCTTGTGCAGAAAATATACAATAAAAACATCTACATTAAAAAAGGTTTCATGTTAAAAGCCAATTGGTCCATTAAATACAGCAGAACAAGCTGTGGTTTTTAATGGTTATAATTGTAAGCAATCTATTAAATTAATCATAGAAAAACCTTATTAAGAATAACAAACTGAGTCTAGCCTAACCCCTTTGTGAAAGGATGTATTCAAGTTTGCACGCCCTGGTATTTGAAAAATTCTCACAACGCAGTAGGAGCAGTGTAAGACAATGCACAGTTTTGCCACCTGTTCTGAACAGAATCAAAGGAGATTTTAAATCTTATTTATTTCTACTGGGTTTCAGATGTGCAGCAGGGTGACTGCATCCCTACTGGGAAAAGTTTTTCAAGTCTGAGCCAGAAAAAACCTTGACAGCTAATGGACATCAACGTTTCCAGCTAATCCAATAACACCAGAGTCATATTTTTATTCTTATTTCTCCCTTTACAGAAGGAAAAATCTTGTCTCCCTTATAGGAGCATCAAGCATTGGTATTTGTGTAGCAAAATGCAGCACCCAGACAGCTCAAGAAATAAGACCACCTACTTCCACTGCACATACAGCACCGTTTTAAACAAATGCAGTTCTGTCAGCTCCCTGGCAGCTGGGAAGCACAGACAGGATCAACACCATTTCCCCCACACCAAGTCCCAAGGACCCAGGCCACAGCCCCTCTCCTGCCTAGCATCACCGGGGGACCAGAACAGCTGGGCAGTGTCCAGCAACGACTACTTCCCACACAGCTGAGCCTCCACAGAGCTCTTAATGGGAGACGAAGCAGGGCCAAATCACAGTCATTTGATTGGAAGAGACCTTTGAGATTATTGAGTCCAACCGTACCTGTCCACTGCTAAATTCCATTTGGTGGGAGGTGTCCCTGCCAATGGCAAGGGGTTTGGACCTGGATGATCTTTAAGGTCCCTTTCATCACAAACCATTCTATGACTCTATGATTCCAAGCACCACAGCAACACATCTTTTAAACAGCTCAAGGGATGGTGGCTCCACCGCTTTCCTGGGCAGACTGTTCCAGTGCTTGACAGTTCTTTCAGTGGAATCTTATTTCCTAACATCTCTTTGAAATCTCTCCTTGTGCAACTTCAGACCATTTCCTCTCATTGCTTGTTACTTGGGGGAAAGAGAGCTGCACCCACCTCGCTACAGCCTCCTTTCAGGTCGGCATAGATAGCAATAAGGTCTCTCTTTGATACTGAAAATGCTGGCAAATACACCCTAATACTTGTTTGGGACTCTTAGAAAGAAAGCACCCTCGGGCCTGGGCAGCACAAGCAGGGGTCTCCATCAATAATGTGCAGTGGGACAAGAGCTGGAGACTGAGTGTATGTATTTCCCACTTACAGACATCTGTATACACTTTCCCAGAAATCTTATGCATCTTCTGTTACTAAACAAGGACTAACTTTAACATTATTATGAACTTCACAACAGCCAAATCTCTTGCTAATTTGGAGCTTTGGCTCCAGCTCTCTGCCTGACCTTACATTTGAGATACAGACTCCAAATAAAGATGATTCTGGGAAAAAAAAAATCTGTTTAGCATAGACCATATTTAACACAGGACGTTACCATCACCAAAGAATGAACAGTGTGTGGAAATAAACCACCAAAAGAACAAAACGCTATAAACAGGCCATCCTGCCTCTTTGAAAAAATAAAATTACTGAGATGAATTCAGTTCTTCTTTAGCTCAACTCAAAATATTCCATGTTTTCTAACAGTAATTACTTGTACCACGCTCAGCTTCCTCTTCTCAAGGTTAAACAACTCTAGCTCCCTCAGCTGCTCCTCATAACATCTGCTTTCCAGCCCCTTCACCACCTTCGTCGCTCTTCTCTGGACGCACTCCAGGACCTCAATGTCTTTCTGGTAGCGAGGGGCCCAGAGCTGAGCGCGGGATTCGCGGCGCGGCCTCACCAGTGCTGGGATCGGGGGCAGGATCACTGCCCCGGTCCCGCCGGCCACGCTCTCTGGCGCAGGCCACGATGCCGCTGACCTCCTCGCCCACCTGGGCCACAGCTGGCTCTCGCTGAGGCGCCGCCGCCCGACACTCCAGCTCCCTCTCGGCCAGCGGCTGCCCAGCCGCTGCTCCCCCCGCGCCCCGGCGAGGCCAGGGCCGCCGCTCACCCTTCACTTTGCCGAAGGTGCCGACGCCGAGCGTGTCGCCCAGGATGTAGTGCCCGATCTTCACCCGCCCGTGCTCGTGCTTCTGTTTATCCGCCGCCGCCATCTTGAGCCAAGGGCCGAGCCTGCGCATCGCGCCCGGGGAGGAGCAACCGCACAGTCCCCGCCCGCGCCGGAACCCGGAAGCGAACGCCGCACGTGGCGCCGTCCCCGGGACCAAACCATTGCGGTCCGGGAGGGGAGCGGACAGGAGCTGGATCATAGAATCACAGAATCACTGGGTTGGAAAGGACCCACAGGATCATCGAGTCCAACCACTTCCATCAATCACTAAACCATGTCCCTCAGCACCTCATCCATCCGTCTTTTAAACACTTCAGGGATGGGGACTCAATTTCCTCCCTGGGCAGCCTGTTCCAGTGCCCAATAACTCTTTNACTGAACACAGGATTCAAGGAGCGGTTTCACCAGTGCTGAGTACAGAGGGAGAATAACCTCCCTGGACCTGCTGGTCACACTGTTTCTGATACAAGCCAAGATGCTATTGGCCTTCTTGGCCACCTGGGCACACTGCTGGCTCATGTTCAGTCGCTGTCAACCAACACCCCCAGGTCCCTCTCCTCCTGGCAGCTTTCTAGACAGACTTCTTCCAGTCTGTATCACTGCATAGGGTTGTTGTGCCCCAAGTGCAGGACCCGGCATTTGGCTGTGTTAAACCTCCTTCCATTGGTCTCAGCCCATGGATCCAGCCTGTTCAGATACCTTTGCAGAGCCTTCCTGCCACCCAGCAGATCCCACCCAGCTTAGCATCACCTGCAGACTCACGAAGGTGTGCTCAGTGCCTCCATCTCCCATGTGCCGATTGGTGGCACCGCACAAGGTCCCTTTGAGTGGCTGAGGGGGCTGGCGGGGGTATCCAGCAGAATCGCAGACTCGTTTAGGCTGGAAAAGACCTCTCAGATCATCAAACCCAACTGTAAACCCAGAACTGCCAAGTTAACTGTGTTCCTCAGCGCCGCGTCCCTGAAACACTGCCCCGCTCCTCTGTCCCCGCGCGCCACCACTCTTCCACTAAAGAGACTTTTCCAAATAACCAATCTAAACCTCCCTTGGTGCAACTTTAGGCTGGTTGACTCCGCCCTGCCCCTTGTTACTTGGGAGAAGGGGCCACCACCCGCCCTGCTGCAGCCCCCTTTCAGCCAGGTGAGAAACACTCACTGGTAAAGTACGAAAAGGACAGAGACTTTGAGGCAAAGGCAAGAATATTTTTATTTAGCAATTCAGTGCTGAATTGGATACCCTTCTAAAAAAAGTGTAACATCTTACAAAAGTATGGGGTATATACACTAGCTTTAGACAAAGAACCGTGTAAATCCTCAGAAAAAAGGAATAAATCACTATGTTAAGGGAATGAATTAGCTTTAGCGATAATAAGAAGAATCATATCTTGGCAAGCTTGCAGTAAGAAGGAATGTGATTATAACAGGAGTTTTGCTTGTTTACTAGTTGAAACAAGCAACAAATCAACTATTGTGTATCTTAAAGAAACTTATCTCTGACTGATGCTCCAAGACGAGGAAAAGGCCTAAACCAAGAATAAATCTGAGCTCACCAAGAGGACACAGTGAGGAAGGAGATAAAATAATGAGTATCAGAGGATTCTGAAAACACAAAGGAATGGTGATGTACATACAGTGTAGGTGATACAATGTGATAATGAGTTCTGTGCATATTTAGCCAATATTTCCCAGAATATGTAACCAGTGTTTCCTACAATCTGCGTGAACGTGTATGTTTAACCAATATAAAAGTCCTGTAACCAGCCTCAGAGGGGGAAGAACCACTTATTTCTCTACTCAAAGAATGTTCATTCTTTTTCAGATTATCCAACCATGCCTGGAGACTCCCTTTGGGTTGTCTCCTGACCTAAAACAGCTACATTGAAAAGGACAACTAAGCATATCAATAAATTCTCACAGCCCTAACACAGGTTATCTCTTGTCCTAAAAGAGCTACATCTTACAAGACGTTTATATGATGAGATAATTAAACATACAAACCAGCTGCAGCAAAATTTGTCAATTAATTCTCACAGCTGAGTGCACAGACCAATGAGGTCTGCCCTCTGCGTACTCTCCAGACTAAGAGCCCGTTCCCTCAGCCACTCCTCATAGGATGTGCATTCCAGACCCTTCACTGGCTTTGCTGCCCTTCTCTGGACACACTCCAGACCCTCCAATGTCTTTCCTGAAGTGAGAGACCCAAAACTGAGCACAGTATTTGAGGTGTTGATACAATATGTGGAATATTCCAAAGTGGAATATTTTGGTTTAAGCTAAAGTTCAGTTAAGTTTTGTCTAAGCAGTTGTGGTTTTATAAAGTTAGACAGAATGTCTCTCTGATGGCATGGTTTTTTTTAAAAAAAACAGTGTTTTTCAGGCACTGTCCTTTCTTTGAAAATTACAACATATTGTGTGAGGAATTAATTGTGCTAAACAGATGTCTCTTCTTCTGCAGTCACCTCTGTTTGGAATCCTTACTAATCTGAAAGGCAAGGACAAGCAGAGAGCTGGAGGCAGCTCCAAATTAGCAAGGGTTTTGACTGTCGCAGAATTTCATAACATTAAAATTAGATCTTGGAAAGTAATACAATATACATAAGATTTCTGGAAAAATGTATACGNCTGGCAGCTTTCTAGACAGACTTCTTCCAGTCTGTATCACTGCATAGGGTTGTTGTGCCCCAAGTGCAGGACCCGGCATTTGGCTGTGTTAAACCTCCTTCCATTGGTCTCAGCCCATGGATCCAGCCTGTTCAGATACCTTTGCAGAGCCTTCCTGCCACCCAGCAGATCCCACCCAGCTTAGCATCACCTGCAGACTCACGAAGGTGTGCTCAGTGCCTCCATCTCCCATGTGCCGATTGGTGGCACCGCACAAGGTCCCTTTGAGTGGCTGAGGGGGCTGGCGGGGGTATCCAGCAGAATCGCAGACTCGTTTAGGCTGGAAAAGACCTCTCAGATCATCAAACCCAACTGTAAACCCAGAACTGCCAAGTTAACTGTGTTCCTCAGCGCCGCGTCCCTGAAACACTGCCCCGCTCCTCTGTCCCCGCGCGCCACCACTCTTCCACTAAAGAGACTTTTCCAAATAACCAATCTAAACCTCCCTTGGTGCAACTTTAGGCTGGTTGACTCCGCCCTGCCCCTTGTTACTTGGGAGAAGGGGCCACCACCCGCCCTGCTGCAGCCCCCTTTCAGCCAGGTGAGAAACACTCACTGGTAAAGTACGAAAAGGACAGAGACTTTGAGGCAAAGGCAAGAATATTTTTATTTAGCAATTCAGTGCTGAATTGGATACCCTTCTAAAAAAAGTGTAACATCTTACAAAAGTATGGGGTATATACACTAGCTTTAGACAAAGAACCGTGTAAATCCTCAGAAAAAAGGAATAAATCACTATGTTAAGGGAATGAATTAGCTTTAGCGATAATAAGAAGAATCATATCTTGGCAAGCTTGCAGTAAGAAGGAATGTGATTATAACAGGAGTTTTGCTTGTTTACTAGTTGAAACAAGCAACAAATCAACTATTGTGTATCTTAAAGAAACTTATCTCTGACTGATGCTCCAAGACGAGGAAAAGGCCTAAACCAAGAATAAATCTGAGCTCACCAAGAGGACACAGTGAGGAAGGAGATAAAATAATGAGTATCAGAGGATTCTGAAAACACAAAGGAATGGTGATGTACATACAGTGTAGGTGATACAATGTGATAATGAGTTCTGTGCATATTTAGCCAATATTTCCCAGAATATGTAACCAGTGTTTCCTTACAATCTGCGTGAACGTGTATGTTTAACCAATATAAAAGTCCTGTAACCAGCCTCAGAGGGGGAAGAACCACTTATTTCTCTACTCAAAGAATGTTCATTCTTTTTCAGATTATCCAACCATGCCTGGAGACTCCCTTTGGGTTGTCTCCTGACCTAAAACAGCTACATTGAAAAGGACAACTAAGCATATCAATAAATTCTCACAGCCCTAACACAGGTTATCTCTTGTCCTAAAAGAGCTACATCTTACAAGACGTTTATATGATGAGATAATTAAACATACAAACCAGCTGCAGCAAAATTTGTCAATTAATTCTCACAGCTGAGTGCACAGACCAATGAGGTCTGCCCTCTGCGTACTCTCCAGACTAAGAGCCCGTTCCCTCAGCCACTCCTCATAGGATGTGCATTCCAGACCCTTCACTGGCTTTGCTGCCCTTCTCTGGACACACTCCAGACCCTCCAATGTCTTTCCTGAAGTGAGAGACCCAAAACTGAGCACAGTATTTGAGGTGTTGATACAATATGTGGAATATTCCAAAGTGGAATATTTTGGTTTAAGCTAAAGTTCAGTTAAGTTTTGTCTAAGCAGTTGTGGTTTTATAAAGTTAGACAGAATGTCTCTCTGATGGCATGGTTTTTTTTAAAAAAAACAGTGTTTTTCAGGCACTGTCCTTTCTTTGAAAATTACAACATATTGTGTGAGGAATTAATTGTGCTAAACAGATGTCTCTTCTTCTGCAGTCACCTCTGTTTGGAATCCTTACTAATCTGAAAGGCAAGGACAAGCAGAGAGCTGGAGGCAGCTCCAAATTAGCAAGGGTTTTGACTGTCGCAGAATTTCATAACATTAAAATTAGATCTTGGAAAGTAATACAATATACATAAGATTTCTGGAAAAATGTATACGTATTCATGTAAGTGGGAGATGTATTCAATAACAGCCTTTGCCTTGTTGCACATGATTGATGGAGATCACTCCCGCATGGTGCCCAGGCCTGATGATGCTTGCTTTCTAAAACTCCAAAATGAGTCTTAGAGAGTTTTTATTTGCCAAAATTTTTGGTATCAGTGCAGCCTCACCAGTGCGAAATCCAAGGGGACAATCCCTCCCCTGCTCGTGCTGGCCACACTGCTTCTGGTACAAATAAGGATGCCAGGGACCACCCTGGGCACCAGGGCTCACTGCTGGCTCATGGTCACCTGGTTGTCAACTAACTACCCCAAGTCCTTTTCCTCTGCGCAGCTTTCCAACCACTCCTCCCCAAGCCTGCAGGTCTGCATAGGGTTGTTGTGCCCCAAGTGCAGGACTCAATGCTTGGCTTTGCTAAACCTCGTACACTTCAGCTGAGCCCATCAATCCAACCTATCCAGATCCCTCTGTAGAGCCTTCCTAACCCCGTGCAGATCAACACTCACACACAACTTGGTGTTGATTTGGAGCTCGGGTAAGTACTAACAGGATAGCCATTGTTTAGCAGCTTGAGATAAGCACTAACACTTAAGGGTAAACAAAATAGTAATAATTTAGCCGAAGCAACTGACACTTGAAGGATACCGGAACAGAAACTGCTCATACTTAAAGAATACATAGTATGACAATTGTTTAGCTAAAACAACATATTTCTGTAAGATTTATGTAGGAAGGGGGCCTGTTGTTAAGAGATTTCTGATAAGCAGGACAAGTCATCTGGACCTGTGATAAGAGTGGAAACACCATTGATAAGGACAACTGGATTCCTGAGAGCACGGATGCAGAAGGAAGTTAAGACCACTGCCCCATCCCTGGGAGAATCTTTCACAGGCAGAAAACAGGAAGAGGTCTCTTCTCAAACTCATAATAATAAACAAGCAAAGTTTATGTATATATATAGGCGGTTTTAGAATATATATCACTTCACTGTATAAAGCCAAGATGAGTTGCCATGATGGGCACGCACATTGTTTTGGAGAAATGATTTTCCTGTGCGTCTCAGCACTGAATAAACATACCTACTTTATAACTTTATAAGTTGTGGAGTCTTGATTCCACGTGTCAGTTTCACCTGCAAATTTACTGAGGGTACACTTGATCCCTCATCCAGATGACTACATGTTCTTTTAATTACAAAATCACACTGCTACCATGAGCTTGCCTGGCTCAGCTCTGGGGTGCCATGCTCTGTGCTGGGAAGGCTGCTGGCAGAGAGCAGAGGTGGCAGCTCCTGCTGAGGCGGCAGCTGGAGGCAGGGATGGGCTTGTCTCCAGATGCTGGTAATGTGGCAGGTGGCAGGCCACAGGCTCAAGTTGCACTTGAGATGCAGCCCTTAGTGATGCTCTTAGCTCTGGCAGTGAAGCTGAGTGGGCTGGTGGCCAGCAAACCAGCGTACTCAGGGAGCATACTGCCTTTCCCAACCATCTGTGCTCAGCAACAAAGAAAGCCCTCCCACAGTTTAAGGTGAAGCAAGCTGGATTAGCTGTGTTTCTTCCATTCTACCTGGCGCTGACATAAACAAACACCATCCTAACCCTTCATTATAGTAACTTGGAAGCATAAGCTGTCAGATCAATTCTCTTAGAAAGACTATACAATGACAGGAAACTGTTGGTATTGTTCTTTAAGTGCCCTGGCAGGGTGGAGTTGGGAGAGTCACAAAGATTTTGGATGACTCTGTTGTGTTATGTTAATGAAGTTGTTTGCAGGTGGGGGGCAAGAGTTTTCAGGCTGGCAGCAGGGAGATTTTGGGATGGGCAGTTGCCATGAGAGGCTGGTTGCTAGGGCAGTGACCAACGGGAGTTTACCTGATGTTT
>WAAB01017536.1:0-40101 GCA_013389865.1 Piaya cayana
TGGCCAAGAAGGCCAATGGCCAAACCTTTTCCAGGATACACATGGAGCATGAAGTCACTGCAGCCCTTCAGAATTCACTGGCAGGGAAAGGTCTGAAGAGCCATACTGAGCCTCACGTTCTAGGACCTTGGGTCATTTAGGGTCCCTTGCCATCAGTGGGTCCAGCACTGCCATCTCTTAGTGTCTGTGACACAGTTTATGGGAGTGGATCATAGCATCACAGAGCAGTTTGGGTTGGAAGGGACCTTAAAGATCATTGAGTTCCAACCCCCTGCCATGGGCAGGGACACCTCCCACTGGATCAGGTTGCTCAAAGCCTTGTCTAACAAGGCTCAAAGCCTTGAACACCTCCAGGTATGGGGCAGCCATGACTTCAATGGGAAACTCATGCCAGTACCTCACAGCCCTCATAGTAAAACTATTCTTCCTGGCAACCTTTCTGACACAGAGCTCTAGGAACAGCAGTATTCCAGATCGATGTACTTTTCCTTTTTTAAAGTTCATGTTTTTGCATGGATAATTAAATTTATTAATTCAGCTATTTCATTATTCAGTAAATAAGACTTCATTAGAAACACAGTATTGGTTGTTTAACAGCACCGTAATAAAAAGTTTTAAGAGGTTAAGTTAATGATCTTATTTGTACTCATATGATGATATGAGAATGCTCATTAATATTATTTATTTTAGATTGTCTCTGTATACATTGTTATCATTTGTTGAACATTATTAACATGTTTTAATGATCTCATCCTTTATTTATTCAGTGAACAATGAAAACTGATGATCTGCAAGAACTTCTAGATTTTACAGCTCTTTATAGATGATATTTTCACACAAGAGCAATTAACACTTCAGCACACAGGAGATTTTATTGATGGCACAAAGACTATCTTAGGAAATTACCCATGACCAATTCAAAACTTTGGAGCAGATAAAGACATAGTCTGAACTCTACTGAAATAATACATAGAGGCCTTGCTGATACTGAGGTTTGGGTCTGAACACCATGGTTAAGTGTTGTCACAAATAGGTAGAGAATAAATGCTGGTGTGTGGAGATATATTGCATAGTTTCTCTAAGGAGAAGCAGTGCAATTAATAGAAAACATGCTTACATGGGCCACTTTAAATAACTTCAGATATCTAATTTTGGACATGAATCCATTTCCTGTGAAGTCACTAGAAATTTTTCTTTTCTGTTTTGGAGGAATTGGATTTTTCCCTCAATTTTCTATGCAAATTAACAGTTTTCCCCACATGGAACTTCTCCAAGTCAGTTCTTCAGCCTGTTTGTACTGCTACTTTAACAAACTCATCATGTTGTTTATTCATTGTGGATTATAGGGAGCCAAAAGCCTACTTATTCATTAGTCTCAGAAGAAGACATAAGTAAATGTTATAGTCATTCTAAGCCCAAATTATGGTTAGTGGAATATTAGAAAATGCAGAATATTTTGCATATTAATAATAGCTTCTTATGAAGATATTTGTGTGCTAAAGAGGGAGATGGAAACAAGCATACTAGTGACTATGGATTACACTTACTGAAAAGGCTGTTCCATCTTCTGACTTGCTACCAAAGTAACTCCACAGTCCATTACTGCACACAGAGAGATGACATAGTACAGCGTGTTCCATAAGTCACTTTAAATTTCCATCAAGTCCATAACTACTCTGTAAGTTACTGGGGTGAATTAAGGTTCCAACTATCACGGAATCTTAGTGGAAGATAACCTGCATAGGTGCTCATGGGAAATCTCTTGTAACTAGCTATAACTCAAGTAAAAAATAACATTGGAAATGTTGTAACAATAGGCCAAGATGTAATGTAAATTAAATGTTGTTAAGAATACGTCTCTCAATAAGAAGAATAGAATTGGGAAGATTTGACACAATTGAGCTCTGTAACCTGTACTTTAACAGAAGTTAGGGATTAAACACAAGAGTACAGTTCAGAAATCTGATTTCAAACTCTTAACAGTCTTTATTGTCACATGAAAAAGAAGTTTGCTGGATTTAGAAAGAAATAAGGCTCTTTCTACCATAGATGCCTGTATTTTTGGGGCTGTCATCATTGCTTCACAGAACACTTCTAGATGCAGCACAGTATTCTGCCCCTTAGGGCTTGCTTTACATGTACTAGTTTATTCATAGGGAGTGAACTGAAGCTTAAAGTGTTTGACTTCTGCATTGGCAGAACGCTTGAGGGTCTTGTTTTGTTTTTAAATATCCTTTATATGGTTTCAAAATGAAAGCAAACTTGATACTTGTGTTTGTCAAACATGGGAAAAACTTGTGTCAGGAAAACCGAGAAGCCTGAAATACAGGGTGCAAGAAAGCAGCAGTGCTGTAGAGTTTTCAAGAAGCAGACATCTGCTTGAGAAAGAACGTATTTGAAAATACCTGAGAAGTGGTAATGTTACAAATATCAATCCTGTCCTTTCCCATATAAATGCAAGCCATTACACTCCTCCCACACAATAAATCTGTGGATGTGCACTTTGGCCTGGCTATGTTATAGCTGTGTCTTTGCCTTCCCCTCATGATGGGGAAAAGTGGCAAGTTTTCTTCTGACACCATGAATTCCTTCTGTTCTTAACCATATCTTTTCTCCCAGGAAAAAATACCAATGACACTACTTCTTGCACAGAACTATGATACTTTAGAAACTTACACAAATGACACCATTAAAAATAAGACATGATCAACAGGGACAATGTTATCCTGAGAGAGTGAAATTTTCAGGGGGACTTGAGGAGACCATTTCTTCCAGAAATAATTGTTATGAAACCAAACAATAAGTCAGACATTGGGAAACTGGAAATTTGATAGGAAGTACTCCTTCCTATTGCCCCATTAAGCAAAGACAATGGACTGTAGTATACATATTTTCTCAGGACTCTTTAGCGAGCGCATCACATTCATCATCAAAACCTCCAGAGAAACTAGGACTGTACTTGCCCCAAACCATAAAGACTAATTCTCCTCTTAATTGTAATGAAACTTAATTATTCTTTTAAAACTCCTTACAGAAAAATGGTGGCTAGCAGGAAGAAATTAGAATATTTCACTCTACCACCTTGGAATGGAGATTTATAAATGGGTAACGAGGAAGAATCAGCCTCTGGAGTGTAAAAATACAGGATATACACAGAAATTAAAGATTTGCAATATGTTCCTTTCCAATAGATAAGTAGACAGAGTGGTAAATCCACTTTAAAAGAAACTCTAGGATAAAACAGGCATCATGCTTACCCTGAAACTTCTGACACAGCTCATTTCCTCATTCCCAGGGCTTTCTAAAGAGGTGCAAGCATCTGCAGAAAAGCTTTTCCAGCACACAAATAACTCATCCCCTTCTTGCACACCTGCATAAAGAAAATTCATATTTATATCTCCAACTGAAACTGGCAGATCTTGTTTTTGTAAAACAGAGACAGGACCAATCTGGGTCAACTCCATTCATTCACTATCTGAAAAAGAGAGTTGGATTTCTGTTCGTTGTAGGGACATCTTTTTCTTTACGAATATCTTTTATGATAATCTCCAAATTGACTCTACTTGCTCACATTCTTCTATTTGGAAAACAGCTTAGTTCAGATTCCCATGTTACTATTAACTAGCATTGATTTAATTATCACTTAGGTTTACATTTAAAATTAACCAGTATCTACATAAACTTCTGAACCAGGGCCAATATGGCTCTTTTGTGCCAGACAGATTATATAAACTACATAAAAATATAGTCAATGAAGAAGCTAATTTTAAAGATATAAATAATAAAGTTATTTTTAAATACCCCATCAAGTAAAAGTCAGCAAAATTATATTACACAGATTAACTTTATTGGTGTCTTTGTTCAGGAAATTCCCACTAATTAAAAAGAATAGCTCTGCTATCCTTTCTGCTCCTCTTCTTACACTACTTTCAACATAGGCAAAGAAGAAGAGTCATTAAGTCAATTCTAATGAATTCCTCCTTTATAAAAATATCTTCAAACCAGAAACTGTGTTCCCCACCCATTATTGCAGTAAACGTGTTTCCTTATTTATTTACTCAGCAATATATAAGGTACTTATTATAATTGCTTCAATATGCACCAGAATGAAATAGTTGAGAAATAGTGAAGAGAACAGTGGAGAGTTTACAATTTAAATTTTCTATCAACACCCAAAGCGTTAAATAGGAATAGCTGATTTCTTCCATGTATGTTCATTTACAGATGCAAATACCATGTGGCTCAGGACCTCTGCCCTCAGTAGTCAGCACTCTCATCCTGATCGGCATTATTTCTTTACTGCCCATGCGGCAGAGGCAACACCCAGGTGTCTGCACAGCTTAAATAGCACTACCTACATCTTCTACTGCCATTCATGAGGTTAGACATTAATGAAAAATGAAAAATTACAGAATAAATACAGAAAGATTCTGGAGGTTTTTCAGACTCTAGAAAAAAAATAGAGATAACTGTGAGTACTCTTTTGCAGGTATTGTGTATATTTCACAGAATTATTGCTGATAGAGGGTTGCACAGCAGCAGTGTTCTTTGAAAGTAAGTCTAAAATTGCCCAACAGAGTGCTAAATTGATGCTGCTTTATATGTGTGCCTGTAGATCCAATTGAGCAAAACACACAGTGTCTGTTGTGGAGTTTTTGAAAGCTGCATTAGTACTGACATCTAGGAGTAAGGCCAGAGTATGAATAAAAAACACAGCACTTGTCCTACAAGCCCTTCCCTAAAACTAAACAGTAAAATCCAAGTTTATGAGATGTAAATGGGAGAAGATTACATGATCAGGCTGAATTTTCACAACATTTTACTCTGAAAAATGTAATTTTTCAAATGCAGGAAATACTGGTTATTGAGCATCACAATCACACTGTAATTGAAGTCTTACACTCAATGATGTGTCCTTACAATTAGTGCAGTATTTGCTAGGTATTTTTAACATTAAAGAGCATCTTAAAGGCTATTCAGTATAAATATCTCATAAAAACAAACCAAATACAGCCAATTATATCGTTAACTGCTTCTCTGGGTCAGTTCTTGGTCAAAAATTTTGTCAGAGTAGTTTTACCTCAAGTCTAGTACTATATTCACTAGAAACCTCTAGATAAAATTCCTTACAGAGTTAATACCAGAATTTTCCAAATAATAAAATTTAACAAAGGCCATGACCTAATTTATGGAGGACCTTTGATAGCCACTGGAGCATCAGGAAGAGAGCACAACAATTTCCAATGATTGTTTTATATTTATAACTCATGTAGGTTCTGAAGATATATGTTACTGATGAAGGATAGGCATGCTTTTTCTGCTTAATTCTGATCTTAGCATTTCAGTTGCCTTTGAATTCTGCCAGCTTCCCCATGAGTGCTGGCATGGAATCCACTGTGTGATGACGATGAAGGCTTGAACAATATCTCAGAAGCACCTACATGCTTGAGGGTGTTTCATGTGCTGTGTATTGATTGGAAAGTATTAAATAAAATTCTTTTGACCGACGTGTTGCTATGGAGGATAACATTTTTTGCAAGCAGATTGACAAGATCGTAAAATGTGTCTTCTTCACACTAACCTTTTATGGAGTCTTTCTAAAAATATAATTAGCTAAAAGGACAAGTTAGAAATCATGTTAATATTAATTGTAGCAGATGGAATTTTGAGGGGAAGCAGAAAGTCTAATTTCAATTTCTTTTAATATATCTATTTAAAAATAGATCTGTACCAGCTGCAAGTTATTCCCAGCCAACTCGCATTCAATGAATCTAAAAAAGCACTGTCAAGATCACGAGTAGCCAACCACTTGCTCACAAATCTAGAAGCAGTGGTACAGGCCTTCTGAACTTGTGATACATGGCAAGGAAATACTTCTCCTAGAACACGTCGGCTGTGTTAAACTGTGTCAAATCTTAAAGAGATTTATTCTGAGGATAAGAATTTATAGCACTTGTCACCGTAGGTAATATTGCCAAAGCTGTGCAGAGTATCAGCAATTTGCCTACTCTGTAGTCATATCTGTGCACAGTAAATGTGCTTGCTACCCAATACAGGTCTAGCTATTATAAATAATTCTAGCTTTTATAAATAAAGTGCTGATTTACTTTAAAGACCTGGAGCCTAATCTGGCAAGGTACTGGAAGCTTGAATATTTCCAGACTTGTGGAGGATTTCAAGATGCGTGTTCATTCATTAGCTAACTGCTTTTACTAGATTAATTGATGTATTAACATTTTGTAGAGAAATCCTGTCTTCCTTTCTAAATTTCCAAAGGTGTACATATGAGAGGTAGCTCCCTTATCAGAGACAAGCCTTTCTTGCTGGAGGATTTATACCACTTCATTTCTCAGAGTGATTCACAGTATCTCTTCAGACTCAGTTTCTTTCTGAAGTATATCAAACTCTAAGCTCTTCAGGAGTTAGTCTTGACATTGCTCCTACTAAATTATGGACTGCCTCACCTCTTTGGAGATACAAATGCCATTTTAGCAGATCAAGTGCCACCTCCAGTGGCTGACTAGCCCACTAACTTGGCTCAATGTTGTTAAACTTCCCCCATATAGTGACTCAGTTCATGCATTTCAGTGTGAAGTACCTCTAGTCACTGAACCTTGTATTTTACATCTACTTGTAAATTGGTACAAAATGCTTCAAAAATACTCCTTCAGTGGTTTAATGCGTGCAGGTCATTACTGAGATCTGAACTGATGGAAATTAATTGCTTTGGATCATATTAGCTTGTTGTAAGGAATTCTCACAACTGTTGAAGGAAAATGGTGCAGGACCACTATCTTCACATCTCCAAAGTGTGCTTTGAACTTCTTAACACATTTAAGAAGATTTTGTAGCCAAAATACTATTTCTAGTCTAAATCTAGGTGCATAAACTGTAGCGTTTGGCATTTCCAGAGATTATTGATTATTACTGTATCAGTTTCAGTCTTTAATCACAAGTAAATCAAAATCAATGTAGTCTGGTTATGCCCCAAATGTAGCCACAAAGGGAGACAAGCCCTTTCTTCAGGAAGGTGAGGGCTTAAAATTATTTGTGTGTGTATAACACATTGTAAATTTCCAATTTTCCCTGATTGTATATATGATTCAACTAAGCAGGGATTCCCTAGAGCAAGACTAGCAATTTTACTATGACTGAGAGCTCTTATTTGCATATTGCTCACAGACTTCCAGAAGTTATGCATCGCTTCTTGTATATATCACAGAATTGTTTATTTGCTACGTGATATTGCTGTCTTAAAATCCAACTGTACATTATCACCAACTACTTAATAATTCTTATGTAGTGTTATTTAAAGCACACTTTATAAAGAGGGAGATAGTTAAAGGGGTGCACAAGATGAAGGCAGGTGTAAGTACTATATGCTCGTGTCAGCTCAGCTGGTATAACAGCTACCAGTTTTACATAATAGTGCTTTTAACAGCGGTTGAAACTGAGTTAACTCATAATAATAAATAACTGATTATGTCCAAAATAAAGCAAGGGTGAGGGAAGAAGAGGAATATATATACACACACATATTTACAGACATACAAATTCAAAATAGCTTTTGTTGTATTTTCATTTATACATTTTGGTTTGCTATATTTTATTTTATTTAGTAATTGAAGATGACATCAGAATAACTTAGAACTCCTTAAATTTTATAATAAACCAAAATCCCTATCTAGTTAAACATTTCTGACTTCAGAACGGCACATGGCAAATTCAAGATGATACTAATCACTATGGACAGACAGCTTTCTGTTAACTTTACAATCATAGACTTACTACAATAACAGAAGATGAGCAGCCTTTTCTTTCTGCAAAAGCAAGAATATGATAAATGCTCTGATGATAAGGCTCCTTCTTAACACAGAAAACATAAACACAGTGTTTGAGACAAGAATCCTTGTCTAAGAAAAAGCAATGGTGAGTGCTTAGAGCTAAACCAAAATGTACATAACTTCATTTAAAAGGCAGATATTTCATCTAAAATTCCATTTAGGTAACCTTCACTTGGAGTTGAGACACATTAACCAGTTGAAGAAAAGGGTTTATTCACTAAGTAAAAGTGTAAACAGTACACACACAATTCTCAGCATGCTATAGATATTCAGCAGTGTAAAGGTAGGTCCCAAGTCATTAAATAACCATGAAAAATACAATCCTTTAACTGACAAGAACAAGAATCACTTATTTCTTTTATTTATAGTTACAGATATCTATCTATGTATCTCATATACATATACACACACATATGAATTCAAGCTTTTTTTCTATCAGGGAGAAAACACTATCATGAACTATCTGGACTTAATCTTTGCATTTTCTTTACTGGCAGCAACAGCCTAATCCTTCTAGGTGATGGGCAACAAATCAGCTTTGCTGACTGCACTATCATAAGGCTATCAACAAAAGAGACATGGAAGTGTGGGAGAGAAAACCAATTGAAAGAAAAACGAGTTTTCCTTATGTTTTGTCTATCTCCTTGCTCAGTAGCATCATCACTTTACAGTCTGTTAGGTCTTCCCCTTAATGCTGCAGAGTACAAGCATTCTTGCAGTAATAATGTATTCTATGATACATAACCTTTCATCAGCTTTACTTAGAGATTTTTGTCCTTATTACCCTTAAAGAACAACTCTTCAAATGGCCAGAATAAATTATTTAGTTGGAATTTATTATCACAATTATTTTACGTTTATGTAGCCTGAATGATTCTTCTTTCCACTTTTTGTTCTTGAAATGGTTGCTTTGCTATTAATGGGGAAAATTTAGCTGAATATGGGTGTCTTCTGGCCCATAAACTAATTTCTCACAGGAGAAATATCATTTCACAAAAGAATGAATTTAAGATTTCAAGAAAATTGACCCTTTTTACCTGTTAGGAAAGAGCATTTGGAAGGCCAGTCAAAAAGTGAAACACAGGTTTACAACCACGTCTATAATAAAGCATATGTTACTTAAGAATGGAGTTGATTTCTCCTCACTTTAGCTTCTAAAATTTAGGCAAAAGTAGTCTTTTTTTTTTTTTTAATTCTGTGTGAGAGTAATGACTCCTCCCCGTTGTAGTTTCACATCAGCCAGCAACTAAGCAGCACTCAGCCACTCCCTCAGTCCCCCTCAGTAGGATGAAGGAAAAAATCAGAAGAGCAAAAGTGTGGCAGGGAGAAACACAGGGGTTGAGATAAACACAGTTTAATAGATAATGCAAAAGTTACATCATGTGTAAGCAAACCAAACCAAGGAATTAATTCAACAATTGCCATCAGTAGGCCAGTGTTCAGTCATGTTGAGGAAAGCAGGGCTCCGCCACACATAGTAGTTACTTGAGAAGACAAACACCACCAATCCAAATACCCCTTCCTCATCCTTCCTTCTTCTTCTCATAGTTTTATATGCTGAACATAACATCAAATGGTATGGAATATCCCTTTGGTCAGTTGAGTTCAGCTGTGCCAGCCATGTCCTGTACCATCTCCTTCGTGCACCTTCAGTCCACCTGTGGGTGTGAGGCGTTGATGCTTCATAAGCACTGCTCAGTAGTAACTAAAATATCCCTGTATTATCAACACTGTTTTCAGCACAAATCTAAAACAAAGTCCCATAGTAGTTACTATGAAGAAAATCAACTCTATCTCAGCCCAAAACAGCATACTCTCATATTATGGACGATGTTTAAAATGGCTAGGATTAGTAGTCCAGAAAGAGCNTGCAAAAGTTACATCATGTGTAAGCAAACCAAACCAAGGAATTAATTCAACAATTGCCATCAGTAGGCCAGTGTTCAGTCATGTTGAGGAAAGCAGGGCTCCAAGTCCCATAGTAGTTACTATGAAGAAAATCAACTCTATCTCAGCCCAAAACAGCATACTCTCATATTATGGACGATGTTTAAAATGGCTAGGATTAGTAGTCCAGAAAGAGCATCAACTCCCTTCACTGTCTGCTAGACTAGACACTACACTTTTAAATCATTCAAGTAAGCAATAAGATTCTCACCTTCTTTGTGATTATGACTAAATTAAAACCACAACGTAACTTAACAAATAATGAAAATTTTATATATGCCAATAGCAACCACAGACAATTGACCATCAAAGGATTCAGAAGACAACGTGAATCTATTTTAATTTGGTTACCAGAAAAGCACACTGTAATTTTTATTGCCTAATTCAGCATATATTTTCAATGCTGATCCAGTGGAAATGTTGCAGGGCATTCTGAAATTTCACATCTGATCTAGTGCATATAAAAAAGGGCAAGAAAATTTTGGATGTAGTTCTGCAACTACTGTGATGGCTATTTCTCTGCTGTCTTTTCACTCAACTTCAGTCTGCAAAGGACCAAACCACTCCATAATGTTATTTAAAGAGTAGTACGCGGCGCAACTCAAGAAGAGACTAAATCATGAAAAAAAAAACCTGTAATGAACTGACTTGAAAACAAAGCAGTAGCGGGTATGGACCTAATTAAAAATTGCTTATAGAAAGTCTGCATTCCATTAAACCAATCAACATCATTGAGAACCCTTCTCCAGAAAATGTGAGTTACAGAGATTGGTAGTCAGGCAGCCGAGGTAAAAAAAAAAAAAAGATATCTCCACTGCCACTTTATGACAATATTTTTAAAAATGATAAAAATATTATCATAAATATATTTAAGACACAACTCCAAGCTAAGAAATATTTGAATTGTCATATAGCATCCTGGCTAGCAGCTTGTGCAGCCCATTCTGCTCCTTCTAACAGAAGAATCGCTGCATGCTTCAGAAAATTCTGTAGAGTATCAGAGTAATTTTCATCCAGCCATCATCACTAATTTGACTCATGAGTTCAATCCCTGTACCATAAGTTTTGTTGTCTTTCTAAACATTATTTTTGTAAAACTACTGATTTTCTTCTCCATATACACCTTGTCTCCTTTCTTGAAAAGGTCTAAATTTTGGTCTTTGTTTTTTTTTTAATTTTTAATCTTTTTAGTTTTATCTCTTTTTTTTTTGTATCATGTCATAGATTCATGATGCTATACAGGCAGAAAATGTAATGTGGGACTAACACGGGTTCATAATCTGCTCTAATAATAATTCCATATTATTTTTTATTTTGTTATATTTTCTCTCACCCCCGCCCCGGTCCTAAAACATTGCTTTCCTTTGACAGGTTCTGCCCATTAAAAATGTTCCACAAAAAGATAATGTAAATGCTGACTACACTGACTAGGGTTACCTAGTTTGAAAAAAAGTTGTGCAAGGAAAAAAGTGATTATGCATGATAAATGTAATTATAAAAGAAGTCCAATCAAGTGCAATATATTGTAGACATATCATGAATCAAACTTAAGACACGTGCAATGAAACAGTGATACATAACTTTTTGTGAAACTTGCTCTCACAATGTGTTACTGAGGCAAGAGTTTTAGTACAGGTCAAAGAAGAGATGAGACACTTTGTAGCAAGCATTTCCTAGTAGAATATGGAATTATTAAATGCTTTCCATTTGGGTTTAGATCATAATGTGAATTTTGCCTCAGGTCGGGAAAAGTTATTTGTCTCAAATAATAACTCTGTACAGTTCAAGACTTTATAAGGGCTTCACATTTTTCTCGAGACATGCATTTACCACTGCTGGACATCTGGATGCTTGACTACATTGTCAATTGCTCTCATCTAATACAATTGTTTCTATAGCATGATTTGTTCAGAAAATCTGCTATTATATAATTTCCTTTTTCACAGGGAGACAACCCATATATAGATCCTGAATATGTTTTGCATCTTACTGAGTAATCTTATCAATATTTTTTTTCCAGTATTATGTGCAGTATATTCTAATAAGTGGTAGACCTTGTAGGGCTTTTTCTTCCTTTATTCTTTTTGGCTTGGCTTCTATTTAATTTTCCAGCATCTTGATATCTTCAAAGCTGCTTTGTTTTTTCTAGAAACTATAAAAGTCCAACCCTAGGGCTAGTAAATTTTTATTTAGCATTTTCTTTAAATATCATAGCAGGGTACACCTGTCACAGCTCAGTAGAGTATAAAATGATGTGATCTAAGGAAACACCTGACAGCAGGTTACAGTGGATGCCACAAGGCAATTGCCAAAAGATTAGAAAATACACAATGCTTTTTAAGAATAACTACCCCTTACTTGCGCTGTTCTTTAAGCAAATTACTAACTACATCAACCTGTTCCCGTTCTCTTAAAATAACCTCTGTTCTTATTGCATTGCCCTGCAAGGCACGTATCTGTCTCTAAATTAGTGAGACAATTCATGGGAAATGTTTGGAAATGGCAGTGGAGCATTGCACTACTTTGAACGTTGTCTGCTAATATTCCCCCCATGACAAGAGGTGCAAACTTAAAGAACAAGAAAAACTAACTAAAGTTTCCGAGTTGCTTTTCTATAATTAATCTTGCTAAAATTTGTAGTACTCTGGCTACCACTAGACCTCTTAAGACTTTCAACTACTTTAGAAGACATGAATTTTTGTTTCAGCATGTCTGCAAGGAGCTGCAGTGTCTAAGGTCTGCCTAAACAGAAATGTTGTCACAAATAATGTTAAAAAGTGGATGCTGCTTCTATATAGTCACACCTTTGCTATATAAACAGCAGAGGAGCCACCAAATACCAGGCAGAAATGGAATACCCTACTAATGGACAGAACACTATGTCAAAAAAAGTATGATCAGAATACAATGATAATGATTTTATTATTGAATATACCTCATTCAAATGGAATTCAAAATCTTACAGAGGTGGAATTTAAAAGCAGCCTTTTGTACTAATATTCAGCTTTCCCTTCAAGTGCAAAACAAAAAGTTTGGAGATTAAGCAGGGTGTTGGGAGACTTCATGTTACAAAAGTAGGAGTTACTAAAATGCTAAAAGTAAATAGTTCCCGAAAATTCCTAAATTAGTGCCAGAAGAATCCTTTAGAAAATGGGATCCTACTCTCTGAGTACTGAATTTGAGTATAGTTGTATTTTTTTTCATTAGAGAAAAAAGACACATTACTAGAAATTGCCATAAATATCAAAAACATACAGAAAAATACATATACCTACTTTATCACTCTAAAAATATGATTTGATCCAAGACCTATGAAGATACTCAGATGCAGGAACTGGAAGAGCAAGTGGGGAGGGTAAAAGTTCTCCTCTTCTCTCTTTTCAAATATTTCGCTTTGAGATCCATGCTACTTTCCTCTAAGAGACTTCAGAAACAGAGAATGAACTTTGTTGCATAGCTTTTATAAATTTTTAGATAGCAGGCACTCTGCTGATGTGATACAACAGGTTGGACATTACTTTCAGCTATCTCTTGTAGGCTCAACCTCCCCCATCCCAAATCCCATAAAAAAGTTTCACGTTGTGTTTGGTTTAGTGTCTAATAGAACAATAAAGCAGACTCTAAGGACATTAATAAATGTTAGAAAATAAAGTACTAATAGTAGGACTGAGCTGAATTCACGTGTTTCTCATTGTCAAGCTGATAGATGGCTTATTCTAGCAGATTAAACTCACTTTGATAAGCGTTTTATTGGGAGTGCTATATTTCAAAACAAGGCTTAAACAGCTATTATCATACAGCATATTCTATATGGACCACTGTGCGTGAGTGAAAGGGTTTTTTTACCTCAAGCACACAGTATTCTAGTTTACAGCAAAGTAAGGTAAGTTAGAATTTTTGCCACTCAAGTAAATTGCACCCCATGATTCAAGCTTTTGAAACAAGTTAATTTAGCTGTTCATTTTGCAGTCTGCATTGCATGGTATTGTTTTCATAACTACATCTTCAGAAACTCTCCAAACAACTACTCAAAGAGTACAAATCAGTCAACCTTTAGTGACTGATTCACACTGTGCAACTGCGTTGTATTTGTTGCATGTTCTCAATACTATTTCTTGCCTATTTGGGAATGCTTTTATAAACAAAAATTTTTAGCATGTTTTACACCAGCTGGGAGTAGTTGCAAACCACCAATCAGCAAATCATTTGAGGAGAACATTTGATACACGCATGAGTTGATTCCTACCATAGGTGAGCACGGAAATCCCTTCTACATAGGGAAATAGCTATTCTGACATACAGCAACTGTTCAAAGCAGAAACAGAGTGACATTATGTCACTAGTCAGATGGTGACTATTATCAACAGCTATTTAGTGTGCTATATTAACTCTACAGGTAATACAAGTAAGCACAGCTAGAGTTATACGATATTTGCTCAGGCCTTAGACTTTGCTGTTAGGGAGACCATGTTCTGGGGCAGTTGTTTCTTAGTATTGTTGCTTCACTACATTAGGCCAGGAATCTCTTTATCTTTATTCTTCACTTCCTTTGTACTCCTAGGTCTTAAGCAGAACCAATTCCTTTTGTCCAGTCACAGGTTTTACTATGTATACCTCAGAGACATCCCCCTCCATCCTACTTGCTGTTGTCTTCACATTGCCTCTGTATAGTTTACACTGAACTGACACTGAGCTATAGAGCATCAATTACATTTAATCATAGGTATAGTGTCCATCTTTTTCTCAGTTGCTAACATATATTACTGGGTTGTTCTTTAGGTCTGTGGCACTATTTGAATAATGGTGCTTACCATTAAAAATGTAAACTTTATTTGTAACTTACAATGATAACATTATGAAAGTCCATTTCCAAAGATAAAATCAAAGCCATGACAGCTAGAATTTTGTTTCAGATTCTAAATGCAAGAATAGAGCCAGTGAAACCAGCTCCCTTACATGACCACTGGCAACAGATGGATATACATGCCCATGATGTATTGCCTGAAGTTCTTATTCATGTTTCAACTCCAGATGTAAATCTGAATATATTCATCCTATACCTTCTCATGCAACTCTAAGGCTGACAATTCCTCTTTCATGCTTCACTTCTTTCACAATATCTCAGTTTTAAAATGAGAGACACAGCTTTCATTTGTTTTGATCCATTGATTTTTCATTTATTCCTTTTATAAAAATTAATAGACATATAAGTATTTTAAAAATTCACATTTTAAGAAGAGACCAGAACCACAGCATTCATTGGACTATACATCTTAACTCCCCTACTCACTGCCTACAGATACATTAAGACTGACAGATGTGTGATAAGGAATGAATCATTCTAGCTCACTTTCAATCATTTCTCTTCTATTCTAAGTTTACATTTCCGCTGTCAGAGCCTCTGTATGGTCGACATCGTTCATTACCTGAAGTGTCCACAGGGACAGAGTGATGTGCTTCAGTCCTGTTCCTAATGGGATTTGCTCTAGGTTTCATTTATTTCACTATTAATCGGACACCATTCTACACATCTTGTCCTATGACATAGCAGGTCAGACTGAAAGAAAGGATCCAAAAGGTCATGTGAATGTTTTCTTTGTTTTTTATAATCTCACTTCTTCTGCATGCTAATTGACAGTATGACACAAAGCATGCAAGAGTCAAACGAGGACATAGACTTAACCCAGAAATATCAGTGTTGGGTTTTTTAATCTTCGTCTCTGGAAAAAAGTAGTGAATTAGATGGTTAGAATATTTTTTTCTTCTTCTGATCTTATAACTGGATTATCGATGTTCTCCTTTGATTTTCTCAATGGCTTATTTTAAGAGGAAGGGATAATATGAATTCTAATGCTTCTGTATGCTTTGAAACAGAATGTTAAATCTGTGATGTAAAAGGAGAGAACGAGGATTCAATTTACTGACAAAGCAGCCAGAGGAATGGGTTGGTCTCAAGACAAGCAGCTTAGAAAAATCAAATAGTTCTAGGCAACCTTAGTTCAACTGATGAGACAAGCAGCCAGAAAATACTGATTTGGGTAGAAAGAAGCCAGCAATTATTTGAAGATCAGAAGAACAGAAACTAAAAAGCAGACAAAAGATGAGAAAGGATGAAATACAAACATCACACAACCAGGAAAAAATAAACTGAAGCACTTTTTAGTGTGTATTTCTACTGTGCACTATATCATGTGTCTGTGCTTAATTCATATACAAAGGCCACATCCAAGCCTTAAAAACTGGTTAACTCATATGTTTGGCATGCATCGGTTCAGGCAGAAATTTTAAGTTTATTTTGATAAACTTTTCTGCTTTTCTAAACAAGGTGGAACCACCCTGACATCATAATAAAACCCACCATGTGTAGATATAAAATGTTACAGGAGTCATTCTGTTTGTCTTACTTAATGTTTTCATTAAAACATACAGAGAATGGTCCTGCAATAATGTAAGCAAGAAAACAAAATTGTGCCAATTAAAGCAAATACTTCAAATACAAGCTCAGAAAATATCAAATATCTAAATATTAAAAGATGGGAAAAGGTATATATGAAATATAAAAATATTGCTTCAGAACGTTATTGAGGCAGTTATACAGCTCATATTCACGCTGTCAGACATAGGTGGCAATTAAATAACAGTGTGGATGATACCTTCAAAATAAACCTCTATTACTTCTCTTCATGAGAAGTATTTCCCTTTTGAGTATATTGAAATTAGTTACTGTGGAAACACCAGTTTTCCATTTAATGATCTAACGCATTTGGAAATAAGGTTCGAGTCAGAAAGGAAGATGATGATTATCATTCAGAGAATAAGAAAACACAAGGCATTCCATCTTTAAGTCACCTAATTAACCACAGGACTGATCTATAGACAGACTACACTAATGTCACACTAGGGAAACGAATTTGTAAAGTTGATTGAATATTTAGCTGTAAAAAAAATATTGCAATGCAGAATTTTGCCATACTTATTCTGCAGAGATCTTTTTAACACTGCGTTTCTACTAAAATGTCAAATTGCTAAGTTATGCCATGTTCTGGAAATCACTTCTGAAATGCACTTCATAATCCTCATTTTGACACTTTAGCTAACCAGCCTTTTTTTTTTAATTGCAAAACTTTTGAAGAAATCCGACTGCCCTACTTTGTGAACAATGTAAATTTAAAAGGGAATTGCTTGGATCTAATTTGTTGCCTATCAAGTGGAGTCTTAAGTATAATTTAAGACTGTTTTCTAATATTGGCACGATAGCGTTTCCAAAATTTAGGATGACTAATACCGTAAATTTGCATAGACTTAGGAGATAAAGTTTACCTACATACAGATGAAAACTAGCAAACCTTACCCAATCTCTCTTGCCTTCTGTCCCTGTAACAGTTTTGAATAACATGTACTTTAGTGAGAATACATAACAAAAATATTCTATAGCCAACTTCTATAGCCAAAATATCTTTGCAGAATAGTAAGTTTAATTTCATTTTCAATTTAATGCCATGGATTGCATCACAAGGACCTATACCCTTCAAACAAAATGAAAGTTTGTAATGAACAAGCACTGTCTTTAATGGACATAGATGAGATTTTAAAAACATATCTTAGAAACTGATTTTAATGTTTTAGAGTCAACTGTATGTCTGCTGAAATTTTCATTAGTATTCTGATGATAATATACCAATAATTTGATATGCCCACAATTTGATAATTGTTGGTCTACTTGGAGGTTTTAGCATCCATAAGGGAGTTTGAGGCCACTGTCCCAGTGAAAGCAAATGAAACTAAAGTTTTAAACATGTAACCTAGAAATTCATTGTGCTTTTTCAGATACTTTAATTCTTGTGCTTTCTTTTGTATTATGTGAACAGAAAGCAGCTCTGGATTGACCAGTGTACAAAAGCATCTGCTTATTTTTAGGCATATAATTAGCTCACTTCACATCAACTTATTGGTGTTCCAAAAACTAAACATTGGTTCAGCCTGGATAAGGGCCCTCATACTGTCCCTAAAAAAGCAATCTTCATCCATATAGCAGCATTACAGACACTTTACAATTAGTTTTAATGATTATTAGTAATCTAATCTCCTCAACCACCTACACATTGGTTTCAAAATTCTTCTTTTATCTTCTTTTGTTTTGTGGTTGAGCATGGTCATCTGTACAGGTTCTCTACATATGGTGATGCTTCATCTACAGCAAGAAATGCAAACTATTTCTGGATTTGAGCAACACTCTCACAAGATTTTTGCAGTCTTATGATAGCAAGAAATATTAAAAGTGTTTGACTCTACAGAGAATTGATAAAAGTGTTGCCTAGTAGAAATCATCTAGTAATGTGCAATCTCATGGCAGTATTGAATAGTGGCAGATTCACTTTAATGCCAGTAACCAAAAAACCCAGCCTTTCATTTACATTCAGGAAATGGTAGGTATCTACAGGATCGGAAATGTAGACAGTTGGAACAATTCAAGATGGTTATTTTCCCTTTCCTCATGATCATAACACATTGCTAGCTATTGCAACTAGCAATTTCTTTACACTCAAGTTGTTCTTCGATACAGAACAACTAAGATACTGTATTTTAGCCTTGGAAATACTGTTGTTATCCTAAAAATTACTCTGAGAGCTGGCAGATATCACTTCTTTACAAGTTTAGAATGCCCCCCAGTTCAATCAAAAGGAAAACAATATTAAACATCATAAAACCAGGTCTGTCAGGAGCAGGACAGCTTATTCCTTATATGTAGACTGTTGACTATGAGGGAATTACAGAGATCACATCACAATACTAAAAGTGCTTCTGAAACATGAATATAGAACACAGGGACAGGCACAATGTATCAGTTACTGAAATGATGCTCCCAGGGGGATTTACACTACCTTCCATTAATGAGTATTAGCTCTAATCTCCTATAGTATGAGAACATCATTTTACATTTCTAATGGGCCCTAACGGTGGTCCATTCTTTCCTCCTCCACTGTTTAGAGTTTCCTAGCTAACTGTAATTCTACAGAATATCACCTAACTCCACTCTACTTCATGGCTGAAAAGAATCCCAGTTAAACCGCAGATGGTGATTCTCTAAGGAGAGCTCCAAAAGAAGCTTTGTAGAGTAAATAAGCCTCACAGCAATAAACCACCCAGATAAATAACATGCTATCAGTTTCTACTCAGATGACTGATTCATGCTAAATCTGTAATTTCATTCCTTTGCTGAAAGGATCGATAATGCATTTTCACTTTCAACTGATAGTTTGGTCTTTTCCTAGTAACATTTTTCTGGGTTTTTTTAAAATAATGTTTTGGTTGGTTTTGGTTTTGTTTCACAAAAACTGTGACTGGGGAAGATCTTCCAGAGAAAGGGAAAGTCTTTGGAGTTTAAAACAAAACCCATTAAAAATAGTTAAACTCATAAGACACTAGATACTTTTTCAAAATAGCCAGTGTGAATCTTCTCTTTAGCTGATGAATAATAAGAAACAAAGAGAGCAGACATAATCATGACTTTGCAAAGTTTTTCACCCACAGGTATCAAGGGAGATGCACTGATATATATATTCCTTGTTTGACAGATTTCTGCTTAAAATCCATTTTAATATAGATTTCAGTGAAACAAAGGGAAAAAAACTTCAGTCAGTCTAGCAAAGGTCACGGATGAGTGCATACCAATAATATAATACATAATGCAACTAGTAAATAAAAGAGCACAGCTTAGAGAACATGAAGGCTTCCTACTTGCTGCCAAAGTGCAGCCAAATGTCATCTGCTTGCTTGCAGGACAGCTAAGCAACTATGGAAAAGATATTTTGCAAAACGGTTGATATTTTTACAGATGAAAATTGGAAATGGCTAGTTGCTGCTTTCTAGTTTCTGTATGCTATCACCAACAAAGAAGCAGCAGACTGACAGCCAACACTATTTAAAAATACCGACAAATGAGAAATTACATTAAAAATAAGATGATCTCATGGACCGTCACCATCTGGACTAACTAGACTCATCTGAACTCCCCAAAGTGAGTACTACTGCACATTCTGTGTGTCAGTGGAGAAACAGATCAAAGAAAATAACAGGATCCATGGGTCTGATGTGATTTGCTATTGCCAGGCAACAAATACACCGAATAACTTAGAACTGAGAGAAGAAAGATTATCTGGATGTGATTCCTTAGCATATGTAATATACAGAAAGCAATCAGTAATAAAGCTGGGTCTGTGCATAGAGGATAAACAATTTAGATTTTGTTCTCCTCGTTATTTCAAGAACATCTTAACAGTAATAAAACCCACCTGAGACATTAGTTAAGTTTAAACATAACTTTAAGTACCTGAGTAGTTCTATTAACTGTAATGATATCAGACAATTACTTATGAGTGCTGGTGCAGAACCCAGTCTGAGGGTTCTGCTCTTTATAGAATAGTTCAAAGAGAAAATACATTGTCATGGAGTGGTTTTTAGTAGAATTTTCCATAAAGAAGTCAGTATTTAGGTTGAGTTAATATTAAAATGACAATTATTATGCACATTCTTCCATTTATTGAGACAGTATTTTAATGACATTAAAGTGCTCTGAGACATTTGCAGGAATACTGTTATATAAACATAAGTGGCTGATTACATTAACGAATTTTTATCATGTCACTTCTAGTACAAAGGAAAAGGAGTTAGAGAGTGCAGGTACCAGCAAACTGGAATTCTTCAGCATTAAAGTGACTATAAAACAGTGATAATACTCTCTGCACTCCAGCTCCTTTTTTTAAACTTGTATTTGCACAACGTTTTTACTTTCTTTTGTGCTGCATTCTATACCTTAAGCAGGAGTTGCAGAAATATCTCCTTACTGCTTTTGAATTCTCTTTAAAGTAAATATCTGACACAAACTGATGCCCTTGAAAACAAAAGACTGGACTATTAGAATAAACTCCATAAAGCAGAAAAAATTGTCATGCAAGCCATTACAGATAGCTACTGCTAATCATAGATGATCTGAATATCTTTTTTGCAGTTCAGACTAAGAGATCACTTCTTTGAGTGCTCACCGCAACAACTCTATTCCATGTATGAGAGTTAGCACCTGCATTGGTATTTTCACCTGATAGTATCAGTCTGCTAGGTTCTGTTGTACTTGAAGTAACAACATCTTTTTTCCTATTACTTATGTCCCTACTGGAAAATGGCTAAAACAGACTTTAGCAATCCACTTATTCATACTATATCCTAAAATCAGTTTTAATTATAGACATCACCTGAAAAATAGAGGTATGTATGACAGATAAGAGATCGTAAGAGTGGTGATACAATTTCATAAAATACTTGTAGGTTTCCAGTATATCTCCACCACACCACATCTTTGCCAAACTGTTTTTCTATCGCTATCCAGCTTTTCCTACACTGATAAAAGGAAGCATGAAATTAGTCTTTTAGAAAAAGTCCATATAACATGAATGCACATACTTCAGCTCAGTAGAGATGAAGCCAGCATCCTATCCACACCAGTGCTGTGCTAATTCATAAGAGATTAAAATCTAGTTCTTTATGTAAACTGTTTTCTAGTGTGTGCAGGTTTCACAGACATGGGAATGTAAACACCACAACTGGATGGTTAGTATTGAGTAATAATAATCAGTTCCAAAGCAAAAAAATCAAGAAGATATTTCTTATATGCTAATACCCATTTAATTTATCACTACAGAGAAACATTTTAGAGCTTTTCATTGAATTTGTTTTTAAAATAATGATACATATTTTCTAGCTACCAAAATATACTTCATGTGCTATCATTTTCATCAAGTGTCCTGTAGACTTGGAAGTACAATACTTCTTCACATTGTTTTCTTTGCACAGTGTAGGATACATTGTTATAGTATTTTAGCCCAGTGAAACATAACCCAACACACCTCTCCACTGTTGACTCTACTGATGATTACAGGCCCAGAAGGATGCTAGGGGACAGCATCATATTTGTTGTAAGTATTTCCACTCCAAATATGACCAACAGTCTTCCTATATGTCACATGAGACAAGGTACGCGTTTCCTTCTCTAATTTATGCCAACATCTTTGTTACTGTAGCCTCCAGAGGACAATTCTTACAATGTAAAGTACTGTAGCTCCTCAAAAGACCAATGACAATTAACATTTTCATTTGATTTTTAGTGCTATACCATAGGTATATATGTCCCTATGTACCTTGCTCCTGCCCTGAAAACTCCTTGTCCTCCTTCCCTTAGCTGTAATTTGAGCCAGAAAAGGAGGAACAGATGGAGAACTGCTCATCACACTGAAGGTGGCTCTTAAGGGTTGTTTCTTTTCAGTTCTCTGAAGATACCATTTAGAGTCGGACTTGATGATCTTAGAGGTCTTTTCCAACATTAATGATTCTAATAAATTTAACTCTGTCATTTGTAAAGCAAGTGTAATTCTGGAGGAAAGAAAGCCCACTTAAAATATTTAAAGGCTGTTTTAAACTACAAATTTAGTTTATATGCAGATTTATGTATGTATTTGTCAATATTTATAGGTAATGACAGAGACTGTTAAAGGGACAATGTAATAGATTGTCCCAGTCTTTCATTCTCTGCACACCTGTAAACCTGACCCAGTAAGGGGAAACATTTCTGAATTGCAGCTAAATATCACTTAAATAATGTTAGCATTTTTTCATATCCTTGAATTAGAATGACTTCTTTTCACTGTAGCCGGTGGACTAGCCAATACCAGTCTGTAGTACTGAGATCCAGGTAATACGAAATATATATTAATCTTTAATATTAAATAATTTTAACATCAAATTACTTGAATTTTAAATACAATCAGTTCCTTTGTCTAATCTTTGCAATACCGTGATATAAGAACAAGTAAAAACATTTACCCTGGTAAACTAGGAAAAACAGAGCAGATAAACTCCATGCTGTTACCAAGCATGTTTCTCTTTCAGACTGTGCTGCCCTGGCCAAAACACTCTGAGCCAACCATTTATACTCCATTATATCTGGCAGCATTTGCAGCAGACAGTCTCAAAATGCAAAAATACTGTTTCTGAATACATGAATTATCTTTGTATCTTAGTATATTACATCCCTTCATTAGTTTCCTCCTACAATTGATTAAATGTCTATGTGCTAATGTGGATTTTCCCAGAGAATGTATAGATTGTCATTTTACTTTAAGTGGGGCCACAGGATATATCCAGATATTGTTCTGAGGAACCTCCCAGTTAATTTTCCTAATACTATAATGTGAGTATTCCCTGATAGTATCAGCCCCAGATTTTCTATTTCATATTCATCAGTGGAGAGAATAAAAGTCACAAATACTTCATAGAGAATTGCATCGATAGCAAATGCAAACAATGAACAATATTGGAGGATTGGAACTGGTTGAAGTTCAGGGTTCCTTCCCACTCAAACCATTCCATTTTTCAGGGAAAATTTAATACTACAGTATTATGTCTTGGGAATAAAAAAGGTGAATTATTCAGTTTTTAAAATTATCTTTACAGAACATTTTTAAACAGGAAAATAAATGCAATTCAGGTGTTTCCTTACTCACTGTAGTCTCCATGCTTCACACTGATAAATAATGATATCATACAAATATATACGAAAAAAAGTACAGTGACCATCTTGATATTTGTTAAAACAAAACATAACTTTCCTGCTCCTCCCCTAATGCAGATTATTTCCCAGAGAAATAAAACTATGTCCCCTAATTTTTTGGCATGGATTACAGGCAAGATCTTGTCTGAGCCCCTTTTGTGCCAATAGCCTGGTCTATCCTTCACACCAATGAGAAATATTTCAACCCTGTGTGCAAAAGCAAATATTAGCTATGAAACCACTAGACTAGCACTTTGAAAGCTAAGTGCTCATCATAGTGACAGACCTTATAAAGTGAAATATTTTAAATGCACTTATTGTAGATATCAATAACTCTCATGTAAATAAAATAGCACTGTGAATTTTGTGGATAGCAAATAGCAATAGACACACATATTTATCTACCTCATTACTGTTCTCTGTTCGCCAGTCATGCTCTGGCTTCATGCTAAACCATGACTCACAACAGCTTTGTATAGGACCAAACCCAAACTAACATAAATATACTTAAACAGAGTAGGTCCATTATCTCATTCTAGGACTTGGTTCCTATGTTACAGCCATTTTGTGAACTGACAGATTTCTCCTTGCTGACTTTTACATTGATGGTGTACACTGACTGCTTCAACTTGTATCTCTTTTTCAGATTCAAGAGCTTGGAATTCTTTCAAAATAAAGCATGCAGTATAAAGGGAAGTCAGAGGAAAAGACTGGGATAGCAAAAGAAATCTAACCAAATGTTCTCAAGATTGAAAAATCAAATGGCACCTTTTCTTGTTCTAAATGGGAATTAAGTTTGCTGAGAACATACTCTGCAATAGTAATCATCTCACATTCAACAAATATCTGTTACTTCAAAGGATTCAAAACCCACCTACAGAGCAATGGCAAGATGAACTGGTCAGACGCAGTCCTCCTTTTAAAGTTTCTGATGTTACACTCCTTGGGCTGGAAAGAAATGTAAATAATATGAAGGGGTCCATTTACAAACTGAGAAGAATCCTTGAATCGTGGAGGGTTTGAAGAAAAGTGGAGAAGTCATTCAGAGAGCATGCGAGTGTCTGGAAAAGACATAGAGTCTGGACTAACACACCTGTGTGTCATGGTAAGCACCCCTGTACAGGTTCTGGTTCCATGGTGCTGTACAAAATACTGCAGAGAAAAGCTACAAGGGACAAGCTCATTAAGATACTGACTTACTGGAAAATAGGACATATTGAAAAGAAGTCTGTGGTGACTGATTCACATAAGATAACAGAGTGCTGCATAGAAATTTCAACCCCAAAATCCACAAAAAAAAAGACTCCATAGTATGTCACAAGAAACAACTACTGAAGCAAAGTGGACAGCCTGGATGTTTTGGATTGGGTCTCTGGTAGTTAAGTCTTTTTTGGCAGTGCCATATGTGAAAAGTTCTCAGATCTCTCATGATTTGGAACAGATCATATCCTTATCCAGACCTTAATTCTAGTTTCCTGCTGTAAGGCAGAAAAAATACTGTTCACTTATCAGCAAGGACTATATTTCACAATAATGCTCTGGTTTTGAAGCATCCTTTGTGATGTAAGTTCATTTGAGAAGGAAGGTTATTTAACCCAGGTAATACATTTTTTAAAAAAATTCTGGGTGTTTTTTGGTATTATGTATTCTTTTCAGAATAGGAAAGCAATCATATATGGATGGATACGCTTCACCTTTTTATATAACAGTTTAAGTTTCTTTTTTCACTACAATGTAGATTCAAATGACCTTTAAATACAGTGGGTAGATAGGTAATCACTTGAAGTCATTATCATGACTGTGTTATCACTGTGTACATCACAAGCCTTGTGCTTTTGAAAAGTCCTCTGTTCCCTTCAGAGTGTGATTCCTATGCGCTCAGGCTTCCATTTCATGCTCTCTTCAAGCCCACTACTCAGTAATTCTCCTCTATAACTAGGATGCAAGAGAAATCAATTCTGTTTACACCGAAATTTACTAGTTTAGTTCCAGTAGTGTATCCTTCCTGCAAGCAGATGCTAGTCTTCTCCTTTGCTTTTGAAGCAGGGCAGTTACACATCAGCTGGTTTGGCCACCTTGCAGGCAGAATGCAGGTCACATCCCTCCTAGGTATGAGGGATGGGAGATGATTTTGGACTGAAAAGCGGTCAGGCTGTGACCACCTTAGAAATACCTATCTTCTGTCTCTTACAATTGCATGAAGATACAGTGACCCAGTGGTATTTAGGGCACAAGTTACACGCCTTTGCATCTAAAGATCCAGAGCAAGGTAAAAGAGAAAACCTTCAGAGGGGAAAGGGGGAAGAAAAGATTATTTTTTTTTCCCCTGCTCTTTTTCCATTTTGTGGCTACTGGGAAAGTAGTTCCCTTACACTCACCCCTGAAAGCGGTCTGCTACCACTTGGGAAATATTTTCAAAATCCTTTTTCTTAACTTTCATCAATTTAAAAACTTAACCTGTGCAGTCAATGGAGAAATCTCTTTTAAATCTTGTGTTTTTCATGTGCCTGAAACAGCAAAGGCACATTCCCAGAATCATTCCAGTCATAAGGTATAAGGCATGCAGTATACTGTTTAAGCATTTCAGTGTAATAGCACTAATAAAAGCCTCAGTTATCCCAACCTACAGCAATATTGTTTGTTTTGCAGCACATCTTTTCAGTAACCTTGCTTCACTGAAGCTCTTGTGATTGATTGTCACCATAGACATCAGTGCTGGAAGTGTCACTCACACACTTGCATTTATATTCTGTTCTCATCCACCTAACAAAAAGAAATGCTTGCATATTTTTGACAAAGATAAATTATGAGCCATTGAAGAGAGAAAAGATTTAGTTACTGTTTTAGAAAATCACATCCTGGACAAGTAACTGCATGACACAGAGGATTTGACAGGGAACACAGACAATAGGAAATGAACAACAGCAAGGCTGGCAAGTAACCTCATTTCACTTTCCTTTCCAGCCACACTGAAGGTTATCACAAGTCTTGTACCCTTTCATAGGACATTAGAAATAGTAATGTCTCCTACAGCAAGCCAGGCAAGGGTAGGCAGTAAATGAACTTCAAGATTCATGCAAAACATTTAGTCTCCTGAATTTCTGGTTACTGTTTCATGGTTGGAATTAAATAGCTCTGTTATAAAGATTAGAAGCAGTTTGGCAATCCATGATAACAATCTAATAACCTTCTAAAATAGTGCTGGGCAGAAAAATTCAAATCAAGATGCCCATATGTTGATTTTGAATATTTTTTCCCCTGGAATATCTCTGTCTGATAACTCTTCTTCAAACATAAGACAGAGATAATGCACAAAACTGGACCCAATTGCTCAGTCCATTCTATTTAGTCCATTGCTTCCAAAAGCTGTAATTTCATTTGATGATTAAACAGAATAAAGACACTTCTGTCAAAAGAATTCCAGAGCACAGTGGTGTTTATGATTGATTATTATGACCCCATATAATCAAACCAAAACATTAAAAAGGAACTCTGGAGAAACAGGTAGCTACATTAGAGGCTACATCTGCAAACAGCTTAATTCACTACAACTGGATTATGTGTTTTAGCTCACCAATTCTATACATCAGCCCATAGTACATTTTTCTTGTTATTTTGTGTACCATATATCCAGTATAAAAAATGCACAGACATTTCAGAATATATCAGCCACCTAGAAGGAAGTGACAAACATCCTTGGTGTAGCCAATTCACCCCTCAGGAGGACCAATTCTTGGGCATGTCTCTTTTTGTGTGCACTGCTGAGGATAAAACATCACATGCACCAGAGATAAAAATATTTACATAAGCCTGTATGTCCCTATGGTTATAGACGGTATCTTATAAATAAATGTGGTTTCTAGAAGAGTAATAGTTTCAATTTCCCTTTTGACAATATATTTCTATAAAGAAATATGCCACCATTAAGACTTTTGGTAGCAGGTGATAAGCAGAAATTTTACTCCCATTGCAGGGAAAAACTAGCCAATTCAGGGTAGTCCCAAGATAAAGCTCATATGAATCCTTGTTAACAAGATCACTCTCAAGCCATTACAGCAGATATTCTTTCCCTGTCCCTGATAATAGCTGATATAATGCAAATTTCTTAACAGCACAGATTTTTTTTCACCCCAACTCCTCTCTTGCACACATAACAATTAACATGAGGTCAGTGGAGTTACTCATGAGTACACGTCTTTACAAATCAGAGGAGAACCAGATTATGGGTTTCCTTTGTGTCATCTGACACAGAATCTTAGCAATATAGTTGGTTTACTTGTAAAAACAATTACAAAGAAAAGCTCTCCATCTAGCTGCTAAGCTAGGGGCCTTTTGAAGGTCATTTTTCCATGATCTTGGCAAGTTCAAGAAATTCTCCTCAGAACTGAGCATCTCTATTCATTTGTGCAAAAGAAAATAATGTATCTTTTATTTAGTATTTAATTTCTATCACACATGACTCTACTATCTCTCATGACTTTGAGACTGTAATCTTTACTGGAAACCCCAAAAAGTAAGGATGATGTTCCCAATTGATGCATATAGGCTAATATATACTGTGGCATAGCATAGGCCTAACCTGCCTTTTCTGTAAATGTGGACACAGGGAATTCCTGAAACTGTGGTAGGGCCTGTAAAGTGCCATGCTTTGGCAATGCTGCAGAATTCAAAACTGTGACTCTTATTGAGCTCTGAGAATAAGAAAAGAACCCCAATGATGAGAAATTAATTATAAAGGAACCAATAGTTTAACTTTTCCATCTAATTTAAAAAAATATAGGAAAAAAAAAGAAAATATTGTTGATGTAGTGTTAATGAAAAAGAATTATTAGCAGCCAGATGGAAGATGTCACTCCCTGAAACACACAGGGCAGCTTATTTTCTTTTGTTTTGAACAGCTAATTCTACTTGTAGACATGCCTTGCCAGTGACAATACTAATATTTTCTGTGCACGAAATCATGCAAACTAATACAGTTAGTCATACAAAACCAAAATGAGTATATAAACAAATTGTGGATGGATCAGAGCCATAAATGTTTGATTGCTTTTGTGTTTAAACACTTACTGAAAACTACTGGAAAAATCTGAGCTGTATATTACATTACTTGAATTTGTCATGTTCTACTTGAAGATAAAAATCAATTTTTGTTGTTTTCTTTTTTTTTTCCCCCAAGCATCTAACTCCTCTAGTACTCAGAGTAATCAGAAAGCCTCACCGCTGAAAAACAGTAGAGAATGGATTAAAGTAGTTATCATGGTCAAACCTTGCTTTACCTTCTTTATAAACAGCTTCAAACAAATCTTCTGTTGAAAAATTCCAAACCAGTTTTACTGCTGTTTCACTGGGTCTTTGGAATGTTTGAGTTCCTTAAGGAGTTAAAAAACTCTTTAAGGGGAGATAAAAAAGGAAAAGGTGCCCTTTCGTGATCACACTTTCAAAGCTACTTCATGCTTTACACAATATGCAGTCTAAACACTGCAACAAATATGTACCAAGTCAACTTTCAAAGTCAACAGTTTCAGCTTCCACAAATTATCACATCAAAGCATCAAAATAATCACAATTATTTTTTTTTCAGAAACACTATTGGTGCATTTTCTATGTCACAAAATATAAGGCAATACTTAACATTTTGCTTTTGTCCTTTCCCTGCAAATTGTCACATGCATTATAATTGGAACAGCAACTAGATCACACAGTAACAAAGATAGTCAATATTTCTTCTAAATGCCCTTCAGGTAATAATATGGGATGTTGAGGGGAAAAAACAATTTGTTAAAAGGAGATGCAGAAAATGAACAGCAGCAAATGGTGGTGGTGGGTGGGGAGGAAGTGAAAACTGCATGTGTTTTTTTTCCATCACTAAATACTTCTACTTTACCAGCTTGGAATTCAGTGCTACAATCTTGCTTTAGGTATTGGATCTAATTGCTACAGCAGCTGGTAACAATTTCTCAACTTCACTGAAAGTACAGAATATAACAGTGTATAAAATTAAAGAGTTCTGCTTTTGGCAAGCAGAAGACTAGTAGAGTTGTATTACTGGGTTGGGGTCAGAACAGTGTGAGCCCAAGAACACATTCACTGCTCCTGGGAAATGATCATTCAAATTCATGACAGGTACATGCACAGTAGATTTTGGAGAGAATGATGCAGCGGAATGGGATGCTGAAGTCTTTGAATTAAACCAAAGAAAAGAGACAAAACTGGAAGGAAAGAAGCATCTAACAATGCTTTCATTTAGTGTGTAAAGGGTTGTAAATTGTGGAAGCTACATTTTTTAAAAAATGTGATTTTGCCGACAACCACTGATACCTAGAACTAAGAAGACATTGCTTTGCATTTTGGTAGAGATTTCATGTGTAAGATGCATGGCTAATTCCATTTTATGGGAAAATAGCAAGGTCAGAACAGAGCAGAACAACTCTCAGCACAGGCAAATCAGGGGTTATGGTACTGAATTATGAAAAGTTGCAACCTATCAAGACTAAGAAAAAAATGTAAATATCATTTAAAAAAAAAAAAAAGGAAACAGTGGGTCAGTAAAAAATGACAGTAGTTTTTATATATTAAAAGGTAAGCACTAGCGTGGTAAAATCACACTTCCTCAAGTCCCTGCAGCTGTCCTACACATCCCAGACATTCTGCTTCAGTAAAGTTCTCTTTACATTTTAGTATGTGAATAGGTGTGGGAACAGAATTCCTGAACAATACAAGAAAAATGAGGGCTATTAAACAGACAGTGCTTTGCCTGCTCAGACTCAGACAGCATCAGTTCAAGTGGTAGCCCAGCACCCAGAACTTTAGGTAGGCCACAAATGTTGCTGCTAAAACCATGTTTAATTTCTTTTTCTTTAGTTTAGGACCCATTACAATAATGAGTCACTGTTTTCTGAAGAAAACACTGTAAGGTTAGACCTAATAGTGTCACATACTGGAAAGACAATATTGAAATTTCTGCCAGTGGCAAAAAGGACAGAAAAATTTTAAAAAATGACACTTTCTACTGGTCTAGGAAGAAGTACAAGCAGGAATCTGCTTGAACTGTCATTTGATCATAGCCAAACACAACAGACCCTGTGGTACTGGCTACAGCCTTGTTTCCAAAATCAATTCTTTTTGTTCTTCTGGGCAAGTACATCGCAAAATTCACCTTGGAAGACAGAATTTTTTATGATAGGCAGCACTGATGTTGACAGAGTTGATGACATGGCAATTTTGTATACTTCAGGTTTTTCACAGAGTAAAATGCAGCTAATACTGGAACTGATCTCTAAAACCCAAGTGTGTGTAGGACAGCTGTCAGCTTCAGTAGGAGAAGATAGGCAGCTGGGGGAGAGCCTTCAGTAGAGTCAATGTTTCTGAAAAGCAAAGCAAGATGAAGGATAGAAAGAAATGTGCAAATGGTCTGTAACAAGCATCTGGTGTAGGATGAACAGTTTACAGGACTGCCTCTGGGACTGTGTCAGGGCACTGGGGCTTAATTTGGTGATACTACAGAATATCTCTTTAACAGAGAGATATCCTGCTTTACTTTATTTCTTGAAATGTAATTAAAAATGAATGATTTAAAAATGATTTTCTTTTCACACAAAAATATTTTGCAATAGAGGGAAAAATTGAAGTATTTTATGGTATAGCTTTTGTTTCTATTTAAAAGCATGCAACACCCTAATGAATAGTAATATTAACCTAAATCAAGAAATACACACTGAACTCAGGCTAAGTATTTTCCTTCACCATACATTAGCCATGGAGCTGACTAACTATTCTCTTCCAAGTCGCCCTAAAGAGAACACAATCATACTGCATTGCACAGCCTTTTTTCCAAGTTACATTAAGAGAAATCAATGATTGCATCTGCAACCTTTAATACATTTTAATAGAAAGGTTGCCTTTCGACATTTTAATCAAGAGGGGAAAAGATTGAGGTGTAACACAGAAATGCTACCTTAAACTTCTTTCCACATTTTAATTTCATGTTTTGTCTTAACTACCTAAAATACCACAATGTTTAGCATTTCTAAAATTGTGTTGCATTGTGCCCCTCCAATGACACAGAAATAAAAGCAACTAAAAAATTCTGAAGTAGGAAAATAGCTGCCTAATAAAGGGAAAACCTTCCTTTAAACAGGGAGAATAAACAGTTCTATGAAACCCAAGAATTATTCAAATCACCGTATACCATAGGCCTGTTAAAATCAGAAAGAAACCAACAAAGTGAAAAGTATTGTTACAAGAAACTATTATAAGCAATAATCAGGTTTAACTGCTTTTATCTCGTCAAACCATAAGCATTTTAGGCCTTCCAGCAACCCCGAGATTTGTCTCCAGACACATTCAGAAAAGATGGCAAATAAGAACTGAAGTGGCACTAGAGTTGCCATGAGGGAAGTTGACTTTAACCTCCTAGCATAAGATTCAAGTTGCAGCAAACCACACTTCCGCCTTTGCTCAAAAATAATTTCCTTATACTTCGTTGCTCACTGTAAGCTGAAACATCACCAACTTTCTAAGCAAAACACCAATTTCTGAAGCTAGCAAAAGAAACTCATAGAGCTGTCCCCTGAAAACTTGCATATTAGATAGGATGTAAAATTCTGAAGACTATGAAGGTGTTATTCTACTTAGTATCCTCCAGCAGAGCTACCAACAAACTGACATCCTACCATTAATATTAAGGATGTTGGTTGGAGGGAGCAACTTGAATTCTGCGAGGTCAGAGAAGAACGTGGATGCAAGCAGGATTTCCACATCCAATCATACTTCCTGTTTTCTGTTAGAGGTTGTCCATATAAGCAACAATATAGGGATTTGAAAGCGAAGAGACATTAAAAGTATTAGTATACTTATTCAGTTAACACTTCTTCTAAATAAATTTCTGAATAAGAGCACCAAAAGTTTAATCATAGAATCATAGAATAACCAGTCCACCATTTAGTTAATCAGTCTTAATTTTCCAGAATCACTGCATCATATAAAACTTTCAGGATCTGGAATGAAATAGAACCAGCATTTTTCATTTACCTGCTTTCTTCTTTTACATAACAATTACCCCACTTAAGGCAACAGAAATACTTGTAGCAATATCTTTTTCATTCACACTTAAGAAGACTCATTAGCTATTATGAGCTTTTTTATTTGGGCTTCAGCCAAACTACCATTTCATATGAAAATGGTCCTAAGAAAATAGTCCTATGATTACAATTCTATTTCCCGTCTCCTCAGTGGGATCTGTAACCTGAAAAACAGATCACTATTTTTTTTTCAGTCTTAGAGACTAACCATTTTCCAGATTCTATTCCAGTAGTACATTTGTTTTCTGTCTTTTGATCTCAATATCATACTTAGCTGTATAGGGTAAGGTCAGTGTACAGGGTAGGTTTCTGAAAGAAAAGGAATTTTTTTTTCAAAATGGTAGAATTGCAATAAGTTTGATATTGTTCCTTGCTGTTAGTCCTTCTCTTACAATATTAACCTTTCTATAAAATCTATTTTGCTATTGCATTTGTCCTGATTTCCTTTGGGACCAACCTCTCTGAGTGTACCACAGGGCATCAAGTATACAAAAGCCTCTACCAGACCATGATGAAAGCCTCAGTATCCCAAGGCTAATTAAGCTTCGTGTTTGGTGTTCGTGGTTTCCTGGGAGAGGAACATTTCCATGGCACCAGAATATGCTCTGATACACAGCATCACACAGCTCTTTATTTTGGGAATACAGGCTTCAAGATTCACTTTGTACTAAAAATTGACTTTTGTATTTTCTACTCACATTTAAGTCTCTTGCCTTCTTAGTGGGTGTAGGCAAATTGTTCGTAGGAGAGAAACACCTCCCATATGTTCTGTATTCCAATTTAGAGAGAGCATAATTTGTTCATCTCTGGTAAGGTCTCAGCTGGAATACTATATCCAGTTTGGGGAGTTATGGTAGTGATGAATGACTAAACAAATTAGTGTTGATTAGTCTAAAGAAAGAAGATCAAATGGCTAAAAATCTTCAAAAATGTAGAAGAGCTGCAGACAGGAAGGGAAAACTTAGTATCAAATTGTTTATATATAAAATGAAAATGAAGAAAGAGCCACTGAAGCTGGTTCTTAATTTAGTTTACTGGTTAGATATTGTCCAAACTGACTAAAGTCTAGTAGTGCAATCACTGAGAAAGCCAACCAAGTTTGGGTTATGACTCTGAGAAGCTGAAAAATAGGGAATAAATTTATTTTAGGGGATGTTTCAGTTTCAATATATATTTGCATAAATCTCTTACTCAGCAGAAATAGCCATACAGTAAAATTTCAAAGTATATCATAATCCATTTCTTCCAGATTGCATTGTGATCAGATACTCATCCATGAAAACCATTTTATTTCCACTAACTTCAAGAAAGCTAGCCTACTACTGGTTGAAAGCTTGTGCCATTAATTCTACTGACCATATGTACTAATTTCTTGAGTGTTTCTCAGGTATCAGAGGGAATTTTGCTGTGATGATTCATGAAGAGTAAATAAAACATTTTAAGCCATTTTTGAACAAGTGATTAATGTGCTATGTGAGCGTTTCCTTCAGCTTTTGTTTTTTCTTGTTCTGTGCAGTAACCTTTCTCCTCCTTTGCTTCTGCCCCTCCAACTGTTACATTCCTCTGCTGTAGATTAGAAATTGGGCCAGATTAATTACAGGTAGAATTCTACCAACATCAGTAAGATTACACTGTAGATAAACTTGGCCTATTTATTTTAAAGAAGCCTTTGACTCTACTCATAGTCATTCACTTTCTAAAGATTTAGAAATCTATTTCCATTATATTTTGCTTTTTTTTTTTGGTTCAGCTAAACTATTAATTGTATTATTGCTTCCTGTCAAGAAAAACACAATGTCACAGTCAGAAGCCTCGTTTTTGACTCTATGTTGACTCATCCTTTGGTTCTCTCAGCCAGCAATACTGTTGGCCAATTTAATTCTTTATGTGCATACTACGATTTAGATTATTTAGTCCCCAAACTGCTCAAGGGCTAGTGCTTTCTATATAGTTACAGAATAATTCTTGATAATTACAACTTTTTAAAAAAAATATTAAAAATCATAGGTCTTTTTATAAACAGCAAAATAGAGTGTATTTTGTACTGCAGGTGTCATTTCATACATATTTTTATTTATTTCAATTGCTATAAAAATATAATTAGTGCAACTTCTTCCTTGACAATGCAAAGTTACATTCTTCTAGATGTTGATGTGATATCCCCTACACTCTGCAAAACTGCTTGTGTATGTACTAATGTTAAAATTTGTGATAAATCACCAAAAACTCTTGAAATCCATAGCCAGTTTCAAATTTATTCACTGATAAAGATCTACTAGCAAGGAATCTTTACAATTCCCATGCCTGAAATATTTTTGAATGGTTAAGTCTCTTCCTAGGCACAGAAAGAAACAGATACTATAGCTGTGCATATATATGTGTGCACATGTATCTTCTTTGTTTGCAATGAATGGTTCATGCAGTCTCTTTTGCCAAATCCCTCATAGTCCACACATACAGATGTTTTTTACTAATATGCTGCACTCCCTTCAGTTTTTTGGTTGGATTATTTCATTATAATTTAAACCTCCAGTGCTCCTTTATGTGGAATTATTTCTCCTGCCATTCTTCCATTAGCTATTGTACTTAAATTAATGAACGGAAATATGCAGCAAGTCAGCTATAAACTCTTTCAATGTTTTACACTATATGGAGTCCCAGATTTCTGATGACCACTTCTATCTCAGAATGTTAGCATCAGCCTTACTAACCACACACCCTAATAATCATTAGTACCTCTGAAAGTCCAATTCTCCACTAGTCTATAAAGTAGTAAGATGAAGTAGAGAAAGATTATCTTTAACTGTTAACTGTAATATAGGACAAACAGGATTGTAAATCATCTATTATATCAGGCAATCAAAGCTGTACAGAAAGGATAAATCAAAAAATGAGGTAGTAAATTATTATAAAGTAATCTTCTAAGTAAATTTTAGTAAATACATTTTTGTATATAAATTATACACATATATAAATTAAGCAAAAGTAACTCCCAGTGGGTAGATTAAAATTATAGATTTGAGAATACACAGCTTAGTTTATAAAGATTGATTTTCAGTATTGCTGATTAGAGGGTCTTAGTAGATCTTCTAGAAAACTCTGAAACAGCAGGCTTAAATTTCATTGCCTACGCAATCTTTCAGGAGCTTAAAAGCAAGTGATGACAATAACATATCATGCAACAGCACTGCAGACTAAAAAGACTCCTCCCTTACAAAGCCAGTGCAAGGAATACTTGAGGCAAGTATACTTAACAAATACTCAAAAGGGCAAGGGAGCCCATGAGGGCTGGGAGCTCTTCAAAAGGGAGATCCTAGCAGCCCAGGAGAAAGCCATCCCCGTGCTCCGGAAAAAGAGCCGGCGGGGGAGAAAACCGGCTTGGTTGAATAGTGAGATATCCAGGGACATCAGGGAGAAGAGAAATGTTTATAGGCTATGGAAGAGGGGGCAGGCCTCTTGGGTGGACTACAGGAGGGAAGTCAGATTGTGTAGGGAGAAGATCAGAGAGGCTAANCTCCAGTGCTCCTTTATGTGGAATTATTTCTCCTGCCATTCTTCCATTAGCTATTGTACTTAAATTAATGAACGGAAATATGCAGCAAGTCAGCTATAAACTCTTTCAATGTTTTACACTATATGGAGTCCCAGATTTCTGATGACCACTTCTATCTCAGAATGTTAGCATCAGCCTTACTAACCACACACCCTAATAATCATTAGTACCTCTGAAAGTCCAATTCTCCACTAGTCTATAAAGTAGTAAGATGAAGTAGAGAAAGATTATCTTTAACTGTTAACTGTAATATAGGACAAACAGGATTGTAAATCATCTATTATATCAGGCAATCAAAGCTGTACAGAAAGGATAAATCAAAAAATGAGGTAGTAAATTATTATAAAGTAATCTTCTAAGTAAATTTTAGTAAATACATTTTTGTATATAAATTATACACATATATAAATTAAGCAAAAGTAACTCCCAGTGGGTAGATTAAAATTATAGATTTGAGAATACACAGCTTAGTTTATAAAGATTGATTTTCAGTATTGCTGATTAGAGGGTCTTAGTAGATCTTCTAGAAAACTCTGAAACAGCAGGCTTAAATTTCATTGCCTACGCAATCTTTCAGGAGCTTAAAAGCAAGTGATGACAATAACATATCATGCAACAGCACTGCAGACTAAAAAGACTCCTCCCTTACAAAGCCAGTGCAAGGAATACTTGAGGCAAGTATACTTAACAAATACTCAAAAGGCAAACAAACAGCTCATAAGGAAAAGGCGGAGGAAAATGAGTCTGACCTTGCAGTTATAAAAGATTATATTTGCATCAAAACTACTTCCTAAACTTTACAGGCAGCAAACAGCAACACCTCTTCCTGTGTGATTAGTTCAGGGCTCAGTCACTCCACATGGTTCCTGGTAGGAACAGCACCATAGTTCTAGAGAGGCTAAGGGGACACACAGTTGAGAGGTATAATTTGATTCTGGATCCAGTCCCAGCACTCATGAAGAATTTACGGTCCTTTCTGGAAGAGTTCACTATATATATATGTATGTATACACACTCTGTATATTCAGAACCAATAGGTCATAAACCCCTATATTATGGAAGGTTTAAAAGCCATAAGGCAAACTATAACACAGTGTTGGAAGACAGCAGACAAACAAAAATCAAGGCCATTACCAAAATTCCGTAACAAGATGGGAAGAAGAAAGTTGGTATATCTGCTAAGACACACTTCATAAACCACATTAGGTACAAAACTAATAGTTCATACTACACAATCCATGTTAACTTGCAATAAAGTACTTCTGACTGTAAAATTTTCTTAAGAATTAATGTTAACTCAGCCAATTTTTCAGCCATTGAACATTTCCTTAGTTACAACAGAAAGACAATCAAGTTAATTGTTAAGAGCAATTCAAAATCCCCCATGACTGACTATCATCTCTAAAAGTAAGAAAAAATACAGAATTGGATTTTATATAACGTATGTAATTTAAATTAAAAAAATAATATCATAAAAGATTATTCCTTACATGTGATGTGAGGCATTACTTCCCTTGCAATTTACATCCCTTAATAGAAGAATTTTTTATAGACTATTTTAAAATTCCTGAGAATTTCAGAGATGTTGCAAACCCAGGGTAATATACGTGTACAGTTAATGGATGAATGACTACAAAATCAAATAAGTGGATAGATAAATGATTTTTGAAAAGGAGGAACTTGCCAGGTATCTTTCCTTGAGACAGGATAAATTTATTCTGTATCTCACCAGACTTATCAGAATCTCACAAAATACTGAAATTCTCTGGAAAATATGTTTATCTTTTTTTCTAACAAACTTTATTATTAATCTTTAAATTTTTCTAACAAAATTAAATGATATTATATGATTGCCTAAATTTCCTAAATGACTTATTTATTTTGGTAAAACTCTTGGGATTATTTTACAGATGCTTGAGTAACTGGCTCCACAGTTTTTGATTGGTTGACACACATTTTACACTCCCTCCTTCCGATCGTCTTGATCTGTTTACATAAACTTACAATATTCAGAAAGAGCAATCATCCATTTTGCAGCATGCCATGTAAAACACCCCAGAAATATTCTTATTAAATGCCATTACCCACATTCCCTAAAAATGCATTGAAAATACATTGTTTGCAATGTACTTTTACATATACAAGAATACATTACTATGTAAAATCTACATTATTTTACAAAACAGAGCAGTTTTAGCATTGCCAGAGATGAATGTAAGATTCTCCACACCACCCACCACAACATGACTCAGTATAACTACATGGACACCACTAGTAGCGTCAAGAAGATATTCACTTGCTATGCCTACCTAATTACTGGTTTGCATAATATGATTGTCAGCAGTGCCGTCAGTTGGTGTCATCAGCCCAAAATGATGGCATCAGAATGTGGACAACTGGCCTCAAATGTTTTATTTTACATACACTGAGGAAGAGCCATCACTAGTAGAAATTTCTTTAGTCTAGATTTGAATTTGTTAGATTAAAAAGCAATAACATCAGCTTACTCTGGTATCTCTAGACCATATGTTTCTCTATAAGTACTTGGAGGGCTGAAAATCAACACTGCACCATACAACTGGTACTACATAAAGTTTTGATGGGTTTGGGTCTGTTTTCACTTTCTTTGCTTAATAGACATTTCCATGCTGCCTAAATGTACAGTACTTCATCTCTGTATGAAAGCACATTCCCAGCTTTGAAAGTAATCTCCCACAATTTTAGTACCACTACATGAAGTAATAATTTGTGATACATAGGTTAGGTCTACAGTACAGCTTTTGGAAACTGTAAATAATCTTACCTTTGAATCCTGTGTTGCTATCACCAGTCCCTGAGCTAAAAATTTCAAAATTCCCTCCAATCTATGCAGTTAAGTGTTCACATTCTCGAACCCCAGCACTTCTTCCTGTGAGATATCATCTGAAGGAACTCCCTAATCTGCAAGACACCATATTTATATGCCATTGAGCTGGATGTGTATTCAACACTACAAGAAAGGAGTTTCTTAATAACCAACAAATCTGTAAGGTAAGTCTGCATGGCTGTGAATTGGTGGAAAAGGTATACCAGCTGAAAACCAGCTGAAGCTTCTATTCTTTGACTACAAAAGCAGTAAATAAATTAATTTTTAAAAAATTGACCTAGTAAATAAATTACTTTAGTTCATTAGTAACTAGTGAATGAGTGAGATCACTGGCAATCTTAATTGAATAGGAGCTGAGACACATACTAAAGAAAATCACCACTCACAACTTGTACCCTTAAGAAAAGTCCTCAGTCTCAGACCTGAGAATATCTGTCATTCTTTGCAAGCCCATGGGACAAATGCAAATAAAGACTCTGAAAATCATTGCAAAAATTATGACATAATAAATCTTAAAAAATATCCTTCCTTTTCCTCTGTCTCAATAGAGAAAAATAAATTTCGTTCTACTGACCACTGCTCACAAGTTTCAGCTATGGTGCATAAATTTGCAAGGGCTTTTTTTCAATTTGATCATGCAATTCAATGTGCCTTCCTTTTCCCTGTTCAGTTCCACAAAACTTTTTGTGCTTTACTTCCTTTCATATTTTTAAACGTAACACTGAATTTCAGTTCTCCGACAGCACTTAGAGAACAGGACAGCTTCTAATTAAAGCCAGTATCAGTGTGAAACCTGACCTGCAAGGTCACACTAGCAGATACATCACTCATATACTGCGCCACAGCAGTTATGCTTTGATAGATGTACAGCTTTTATGAGGTTCCATCCTGTAATGGTATTTGGCATAGTATATATTTGGATACAATAATTAGAAGTAGTTGCAGCTAACTATAAATGCATATTTCGGGATAGAATCATAGAATCACCAGGTTGGAAAAGACCCACCGGATCACCGAGTTCAACCATTCCTATCAAACACTAAACCATGCCCTTCAGCACCTTGTCCACCCATGCCTTAAACACCTCCAGGGAAGGTGAATCAACCACTTCCCTAGGCAGCCTGTTCCAGTGCCCAATGACCCTTTCCATGAAAAATCTTTTTCCTAATGTCCAGCCTAAATCTCCCCTGGCAGAGATTGAGGCCATTCCC